>JARHVA010007973.1:37500-50000 GCA_037957365.1 Torreya grandis | reverse complement strand
AATCTCCAAATTCTCCACTAGTTTTTACAATTGCAATCTAACTTACATGTTAATTATTTTATTAGATATTGTCTTTGATAATGATAGATATTATACCAAATTTGAGCAAAATAATAATATGAAAATAACATTTTTAATTTAACTAACCAACATTGTATTACAAGGATGTATAAATAAGCCTAAGAATTCTCATAATATTCCTATAAAATAGGACAAGAAAATCAAATACTAACAATTCATAATATTCAAATATTTTCATTGAATAAGTTATTATAGCAACTAACCTATTTTCTACATGGTTCTTTTATAACATAACAAACCAATTTATTAATTACAAACATATGAATTAATAATCCAACAATAATATTATGACATAAACTAAGTTTGCATATGATAATTTCATGAATATAAGTACAAGTAAAACACCATTTCAAAACTTTTAGTGGTCAAATCCAATATGATTTTTTGGGTTACATGACATTAAAATTGAACAAAATATAAGTGAAGAAGTAGAGGATTTTACAAAGAATATGTGAAAAAGTGCATAATCAAGTGTGATGAAATATCTAAAAGAATACATTAATGTACAATAAATGTGTATATGTGAGGATAAATGAAGTAGAATATCAAGTGGGAGACTTAGTTTTATCACAATTGAGAAATGAGATATTTATAAAGGGGACTTATCATAACATGAAATGGAAAAATATTGGTCTATGGAGAATTTTGTAAAAGTTTACAAAGGATGTGTATGCAAGAAATTAAAATAGATCTAGAACTTATTCAACTTAGTGAAATACAAGATCAGATAAGGTAATAAACTAAAATATATTGGAATACATTTTTATATTGGGATCATGACTAAATTGATTCTGTTAAACCTAACCAAGTGATCTCTTACTACACAACATTGAAGGAGAGGGTTCCAAAGCCTCTAGGTAAATAACACTATACAATAACCCTAGATAAATCTACATACATGAAATGAAACTAATTTATTGCTTAAAAAAACTTATGGAAAAAATGACAATAATAATAATAATAATAAATAATTCTTAATAATCAAATAAAACACTACTCAAGCTAATATAGAGCTATTATGAACTGGGAGAGATACATCTAAACTATTCCTTATAATAACATCTACCTATCAAATGAGATAACAAAGTTTGAGATACTTAAATTTAAAGTGAACCTGTTTAGTTTTAATATCTCCCTTAAAATGGTGTTTTATAAGTGTTTGTTTTTAATTATATGAATCGCAAGGATAAATCATCTATAGGCTATAAGATCTCTCCTATGCATCCAAGACTTCCACATGATGAATGTTCTACTTCTATAAGGAAAGACCTTGAACATTGAACTTCTAAAAGGATATAATAGGTAAAATTATGAACTATAATGATGGTAAAATGAATGTTCTTATATAGTGGATTGAAATGAGCCTTGTATTTATAGTAATGGATAGGCCTTAACCCTTCCAAAATTTTAGTCGACAAGATCAGCTAGCTTGATCATATTAGATGGAAAAGGTTACCATTAGTCCTCAAAATAAGTTATCTAGGGAAACTTAGTTTCATAAAGTGTGTTAAAATATTTATAAAAATATTGGCCTATCTATCTTAGCATAAAAATGGGTTACTTACTTAATTAGGGAACATTGAAAGGAGAAATACTTAGGGAAATGCGTAGGTGGGGTTTTGATTCCCTCAAGATTTGGATAAGTGGGATTTTTATTGGATTTAGATGATGATAAAGTTGACCAAAAATATTTAATAGTACCAACAGTATTCCCACCCCTTTCTTGATTCACCATTTAAGGTTTGTACTCAGAGGGATTGAAACTCAATAGGTTCCCATAAGAGATAAAGAATCAATAATTGATAAAGTTTAAAATTATTGTATGTATATATATGCCCCACTTAAATCTCATCAAGTGTCACAAAATTATAACATGGATGGTTCTTCAAGAAATAACATAGTAAAACACAATGTTAAGCTAACTAAAAATGAAATACTAAAATTAATGTTGAAATGAAATGAAAGTAAATGTAAGTACCATATAGTACCCTAATGTACCTTTTCACTAAACTAATACATAAAAATATCCTAGTCTCAATCATGGAGGATGCAATACCTGCATTTGATAAACCATATGGATACAAGCCAAAAAATTGAAGAAATGTGTTTGTACATAGGATAGGAAAAGTAATAATGAATAAATCATAAAGCTAATTTAATTAGTTATAAAATTGGTAATCCAGGATTGGTAAGGTTAGGTTAAAACTATAAGACTAGTCATGTAAATGAAAAATAATTAAAAATGAATATAGAACACACTAATCATGTTTTGAAGCATGTAAAACATTTATGACAAAATAAAATATAAGATACACTGAATCACATTGGGAAACATGTTAAAGACTATAAGTAAATGAAATATAAATGGATGTAAGTGAATGTAATCCTATGTAAGATAATCATGTCAAATCAAAACAAATATTATTGAAAAATGAGAATGTAAATCAAAACATAAGACAAGCATGTCAAATTAAGCATGAAGAAAACATAAATGATGAAAAATGAGATGTAAGTGAAGATGTCAAACAATCATGTGAAACAAAGCATGAATTAAAACAAGTAAGAATTCAAAATGTCTTATGTAAGGTAAGCAAAGTCCACAAACAAAAACCATGAACATGATTAATAAATGAAAATCAAAAGATCCAAATGATGACATCTCAAACTTAGTCTTTGCTCTAAAATGCAATGTAATAAAATATAATAACTAAATGACATGACTAGTATGATAATATTATGGTGTGGTAAACAAATGTGAAGGAATGTTTTAGAGGAAAACTTGGCCCTATTCGAGGTATTACAATGCAACTCACAAACTATAAACCAAGAAACATAAGTAGATAGATATGATCAAATATGTGATTAGCTAAAATAAATATCTATGAAGGGGAATATAAAGAAAATATGATGAAAATAAGGAATGTGAAGTAACACATGGGTGATGTAAACATAATTAGTAGGAATGAAACACACTAAAATATCAACATCAAGGACTTATGACACTTTGACTAATTAACACAAAGCTTAGTCTAACAAGTGAAGTACATAGATCATTTCCATGAAGACTATATGAATTCCAATTAAAATGTACCTACATCCCCACAACATATTCCACACTTCTAAGAATGTATTATAGAGTCATTGGTGTACTATGAATATTGAGTACTTGTGGGAGAAAGTAGGTTACATTATAAGAATATGATATAATGAGACCTCCTACCCTAGTCTATTGTCCTACCCTACCCCAATGGACATCAAATTTATCATGAGGCCAACTATTGAGTTTGATATTTGACTAAGATAGGAAATGTACCAAATATATATCAAATATTTTAGTTTGATCTAACATTTAAGTTTGTAGCTACATTTTAATTACTGCCTTTTGCTTCTTTAATGAATTGGATTTTAAATCTTTAGTCTTTTTATATTCCTCCTCCATACTAATTTAGCTAACCAATCATGAGTGAAATAGGTGATGAATAAAATAAATTTTACACTCATTCACTAGAGAAAATAACCTAAATACCATAGTGTCTAAATGCTCCTATACTTTCCCACATGTAGGTGTGCAATCTTGAAACTAACTTATGTGTTCCTCAAATGGAAGGAAATAAGTAACATATGGGGATCATGAGAGATATATCTATTTGATAAGAGATACAATGATGAATATGCTTGTAGTTGGTCATGAGGAGCTAAAATAGTGCTATTCAAGGGATGAGACTATGATATGAGAGTCATGTCACTAGGTAAGTCATACTAACTGATAAGGGATCTAGCACAAGCACCAATGAAATTAGTAGTCTTCCTAATAGAGTGGGAAAGTAAATAAGGACCACGTAAGCATAAAGATTCTAAGATAAAAATTTAATAAATGATAAAAATTAAATTGATACCTAAGAACCATAAGGGAAACAAAGGTGAAAAAAAAATGAAATAAAAGCAATGAACCAAAAATGAAATAATGGTGTTAAAAATGATGTGAAAATTCCAAAGAATCAAAAAGGAAACAATGGTGTATGCAAAGTTAATTAAAATAAGAGGACCCAAATGAAACAATGGTGAAAACTAAATGAAATAAAGTGCACAAACACAAATAAACATGAGACATAAATAGAAAGTAAAATCTATGCTAACATGTATATAAAATATGAGCATGTTGAATACAAGCTTGTGTCTCAAAAGGTTTATTGAAGTTGAATTTGTTTGTTATTATGAAATGTAGAAGAAGAGTGGGCATCATAGAATGACCCAAATGGTAATTGGATGTATGTATGGGAATTGAATGATGCCTCAAAAACTTAAGTGATAAGTATATGGGAATCATAAATTTCCCTAATATGTGGTATGGAGTGAGGTGAAGCTAAATTGTTAGAACAAACTACATTGGGCTAGTGGGCACAATTGAAGACATGAAAATGTGGTCATATGTTGGATTTTAAGGATGTTGAAATAGACATAGGAATTATATGAATGGTTTGAATAGGTTTATAGGGTAAAAGAGGACCATTTATGATGTGCTTTGGAGTAGGCTTTGAACTAGGTGCTCTTTGGGTTAATGTAACCTAAGAGGTTGAGGTTTTCTGAATAAAACCACTCATCTTAAGTTGTTCATGTTAGATATCATTTTATTATTGGTGCATGTATAATGATAAATTTTGGGTTGGATGACATTAATAGATGTGGTAGATTTATAGGGTAATTATTGTTGATCATTAGGTAGGTGATGTTTATGTGATTGTGAAAGATCCCAAACTAGAATTGAATGCAAATAAAATTGATTTCAACTACTTGCAGCATTCAATCAATGGGCAAAGATATAAATCTGAATTTCAATTGATAATATAATCCAAGTCTCATAAAATTATTACAGATGTGGTCTCAAAACCCAATTATTACATCAAACTATCAAACTAGAAATAAAAACCTGGGTTTGCGTGCTTGGCCTGCTGTGTCCAAGAAAACACAGTCACCGACGTCGGTGATGATGATGCCTATGTCAGTCGACACACTGCTGCCATCGGTCGTCTGGTGGCGAACTCTGCCTGTTGGTGTCTCTACCTGACTGCCTGACTTCCGACGTCGATCGCTGATCGGTCGATGTCGGTCTATGTGCCGATGTCGGTCTTTATAATAACCTCGGCCCACAACTGTGAACTGTGCCCTTCCCTTTCCTGAACCTGCTGGTACGGCCTGGTGCCAATCTTGTATGGATTCCATACTGAACCTGATCTGACTATATAAATATATAAATCTGGAATCTAAACAATGAATAAATACCTGGAACCCTTTTGCATAGGCTGAACCCTGGTATACTCTGTGAATGGCCTCTGAAGCTCCAGATCTGATCAATATGCCCAAACTGAATTCTGTCACGAATCCACCTCTTGAAAAGGGTTGGGTTTTCATCCAACTCTTCTCCAATCTACTGAAGGTTTGCATCCTCAGAGATTCCAGCTGAATCACCGATTCAAGCTTCTCAGAATAATTTTTGCAAATAGAAGATATTAGATATCCAAATGCTTTGCTTTCCCCCTTCTTTTAAAGCCTTCCAGAAAACTTCTAGAAGAAGTCAATTTTATTTCTATAATAATTTAATTAATTAATTAAACTATCTTAAAAAAAATTGGGGACATTACAGTCTTCCCTTCCCAGAGATTGCTTGTCCTCAAGCAATTCTTTCCAACACCAACTACCTGGATCCCATATTATTATCAAAAACTTGCAAATTCTTCTGTCAAAAACACCATGCTGGAAAATATCTATGACTACATTCACCTTATTTCTCCTAGAGAGTAGTGTGATAATCCTCAATATGTAATTACCAAATTCACCATCACATACCTTAGACTTAGAAAAAGGCCGCTGCGCTACTCTGATTAACAAACTCTCACTATTATAAGGATGTTGACTTATAATTGGAAAGGAAAATGCCCTACAACAAATAGAATTATTTGCCACATCACCTATAAAATGAGACTCCATCTTGTGAGATGACCCCTCCTTAGGTCCTCCATCTTGTGATGCCTTCAAGATAATCTTCCTTCCCCCAAAAAGGAATTCTAACTGCATACGGTGGTGATCAATAATGTAGCACCCAATACCCTGTAACCACTACATGCCCAAGACCACATCATAGTCCTCTAAAGGAAATACATAAAAATCATCGGTCAAAGTGTAATCCCCCATCTGAATGCTAAGCTTTGGAATCCGTTTGGTATAACCCAAAACTGCACCATCTGCCACCTTTACCCCAAAACCACCAAACTTCTCATACTGTAATCCACGCCTTCCCACTAACTTCCGGTCAATGAAGTTATGTGTAGCACCTATATCTACCAAGCTCACGACCCACTTACCCTTAAGTGTACCTTTCAACCAAAAGGCATGAAAGTTAGGATAACTGGAGAGGGTAGCCATAATTGCTTTGGCTAATGCCAAAGGCTCTGGGGTGTCTAACTCCAACTGTATCTGATCCTGCTCAATATTATCCTCAATGTCCATGTCAGGCACCTCCTCATCTCCACACTCAAAAGTTACCTCAATCAAATGAACCTTCCCTTTACCCATGCAATGGTGGCCTAGTTCCCATGGGTCTTTGCAGGAAAAACATAACTTTTTCCTCCTCAAGTCATTCCTAGTCTCCTGATTCATCCAAGGATTTGTAGAGGATGACCCTTCTTTATTTTGTGGTGCGTTGGCCTTCTGTAAAGGTCGAGAGTCCGCGGCTATTTTCTTATCACCCTGATAAGAAGTGGGAACAGTATCCAGTCTCAATGTCACATCAATGGCATCCTTAAGAGTGGCTGGTTGGAAAGCACGTACCAGTCCCTTAAGTCTATCCTGTAATCCCTCAATAAATAACATCACACTCCATCTCTGAGGCATATCAGGTACCATAACCGCAATACACTAAAACTCATTAATATAAGTTTCTGCATGACTACTCTGTCTAAGATGAGCCAGCTCCCTGTAGTAAAGTTCTGTATCCTTAGGGTCAAACCATGCAATAAGTCTCTCAATGAACTCAACATAGTAGTGAACTAAAGCATGATCCTGGGTGACCAATCCATGGTGCCACCAATCATATGCAATCCCCTCTAGATGTAATACCACAAACTGAATGGCCTCATGCTCAGGCATGGGCCTCAAAGAAAGATATATGTCTAGCTTGTGGACCCAAGCTCTTGCACTAGTCTCTCCAGAGCCATTATATGAAGCCAATGTAATCTTCCCCGTAGCTCTATTGAGGTCATGATTATGCTACTGCTGTGGTGGTCTATTACCCCGATCTCCCCTGAGTCTGGCTGTGTCTCTACGCTGTGCACAATACTGGGGCAAAGGAAAAACCTCCCTAACCTTTGGGGGTAAAGCTCTCCACTCTGCTGTTGCTGCCAAAATGGACTCTTGGAACCCCATCTCTGGTTGTTCCACCTGTACTAGTTGGCCACCTGGTACAAAATGAGGTAGTAATGGTCTATTTGGAGTAGGTGTATGATGATGATTTTGCCTAGAGAAATGACGGGAGCTCCCCACTGAAGAACGGGAATGGTGACTATGCCGACTGGAGTGGTGGGTATGATCACTACTAGTCACTGAAACTGATCTATTCCTCCTACCTCTGTGTCTATCCACCTCTAAACGCTCCATGGTATCCTGTAATCGGTCTAGAGCCTGAACAATCCTGGGCTGGGTAGTGATGAGGGTCCTCATCATCTCTCTTTCTTCCTCATCCTGGTTTCTATGAGCATTCCTCTATTCTTCGACCATGATAGGTTGTTGTCCTAAACCCAACTCTCGCTCGTATTGAGCTCTACTACGTGTAAAATATTTATGGCTTCTATCAAATCTTCCAAGATGCATAAAAATAAAATATATTTACCCCTACAGGCTGGCAAGATGCATGGCTCTGATACCACTGAAAGATCCCAAACTAGAATTGAATGCAAATAAAATTGATTTCAACTACTTGCAGCATTCAATCAATGGGCAAAGATATAAATCTGAATTGCAATTAATAATATAATCTAGGTCTCATAAAATTATTACAGATGTGGTCTCAAAACCCAATTATTACATCAAACTATCAAATTGGAAATAAAAACTTGGGTTTGCGTGCTCGGCCTGCTGTGTCCAAGAAAACACAGTCACCAACGTCGGTGATGATGATGCCGACGTCGGTCAACACACTACCACCGTCGATCATCTAGTGGTGAACTCTGCCTGTTGGTGTATCTACCTGACTGCCTGACTACCAACGTCAGTTGCTGATCGGCCGATGTCGGTCTTTGTGCTGATGCCGGTCTCTGTAATAACCTCGGCCCACAACTGTGAACTGTTCCCTTCCCTTTCCTGAACTTACTGGTATGGCTTGGTGCTGATCTTGTATGGATTCTGTACCGAACCTGATCTGACTATATAAATATATAAATCTAGAATCTAAACAATGAATAGATACCTGGAACCCTTTTGCATAGGGTAAACCTTGGTATACTCCGTGAATGGCCTCTGAAGATCCAGATCTGATCAATATGCCCAAATTGAATTCCATCACGAATCCACCTCTTGAAAAGGGCTGGGTTTTCATCTAACTCTTCTCCAATCTACTGAAGGTTTGCATCCTCAGAGATTCCAGCTGAATCACTGATTCAAGCTTCTCAGAATAATTTTTACAAATAGAAGATATTAGATATCCAAATGCTTTGCTTTCCCCCTTCTTTTAAAGCCTTCCAAGAAACTTCTAGAAGAAGTCAATTTTATTTCTATAATAATTTAATTAATTAATTAAACTATCTTAATAAAAAATTGGGGACATTACAGATTGTGATATTTTAGATTGGGATTGTGAGGATTGAAGATAATTTTTATAACAAAATTGTGTAAGAGTATCAATATCTAAATGTGTAAAAATAAATAAGGTAAGTGATTTAAATTTTTAAGGTTTATGGAGTGTAAGCCTTATATTGTTAAAGGGTTTGAGTACAATAAATTAGGCTATAAATATGCAATAAATACAACCACTAATTTGTGCAAGAATTAACCTAATTTGATATTTCTAAAAATAGAAATGAATGAGAAAAATAAGTACTTAGCTTTAAATTGACTACGGCAAATGATCAGGAGGTTGAAAAATGTTGTGTAAGTAGATTTAAGAGTTAAAAATAGGATCCATGTATCATAAATCCTTCTAGACAATAGTGTTGTACCTTATACAATAGTGTTAGGGAACTAGTGTCCTACTTTCAATGCTAGTTTCCTTTGTGTAGGAATTAGCTAGTCTTTTGGGTGAAGCTCTATCTGAGCCTGACCTACCTATACCTATGTGGATGAGCTTTGATTCACTATCTTTGTACTATTTTTGAATGATTTAGGGGCAAACCCTAGACCTATGTATTATCAAGGTTTTTGAGTCGCATAAGTAGAAAATATGTGATGTTATTTTGGTAGGATAGACATACTCAACACCTCACTATGTTTAGAGTTTGCTACATACCAATACATTGATGAGGGATCAGGCTTGATGTATTTCTTCTACCTAAGTGCTTGGTGAAAGTGTAAGTGATTGATAGTGTGAGTGTGAACTTGAGTGCTTTTAATGAGGATTTAGATTATAAATATGTGTATTATGATCTTTTGATGGTTTTAGATGATTTTACAAAGAATTAGGATAGAATAGGGATCAATAAACTTGATTCTGCACAACTTATTCTATTTGTTTGTGTATTTTACATTTAATTTCTATCTAGTGGATATAAGTCTAAAAATCATGTATATATACCAATTTGGTGTTTGTGTAGGGTTTGAAATAGGTCTAGGATGACCCTTAGTCTCTTTAAAATTGAAAAGGTATATGTTTAGATCACAATTAGGCAATGGACATTAGAGTTTAAAATTAGACACTAGAGCAGGATGTTAGTGTCCAAATGGTATAAACTAAGGCACTAGGGGACTAGATCCCTAGGGGAGGGTTTGAGATTGATTTTGAGATGTTTAGGGATGTGTAAAGCTTTTCACAAAAGTTGGATAAGAATGAAAAGAGTCCTTAAGATATGTTCAAGGATAAGCTAGGGATGAGTGGTATCAAGTAACACTCATTGAACTCAAATGACATTTTATATAGATATATTTACCACCCCATTTATTCTAGAAATGAAACAAAGCAAAATGACTAGGTTAAAGGTAAAATAATCATACCTATAATTAATTTTGAGCTAAAGCCTATGGATCTAGCTCTAAGTGTGAAAAGTGTGTTCCATTGCATATTATGTAAATGAAACATGGAAGAAATCAATCATTAGTTAATAGATATCAAAAGAAAAGACAAAATTGAGTAAAAAGATAAGAGAGAGGAAAGGAATGAATACAACTAACTAGGTATGTGAACCAATGCAAAAAATTGTTGATATGATATGTGTGTATGTGTAAATAGTAATCAAATGGTGGATAAACTAGATTAAGATAATGGCTTGCTCAATCCCCATGTGTGAGTGGATTAAGAAATCAATCCATTTTTCACTCAATCACTTCCCACCCCTACTCAGTGGATCATATACTATGAAAAATTTATATTGGACTAATTTTTTGTCCAACCTTCTTATGCAGGTTTCTCAAAAACTTAAAATAGGATATGTCTTATACATATAAGAGGATACTTGGGTACTCGAGAATGTAGCTCAAGGACTATGTAAAAATGCTAACTACTACAAATGGAATAAGGCATCAATATGGTATGATACCTAGTTCAAATGGTGTCTAAACTATACCACATAGAGAATGACATGGATTTTATCATTCCATTTGACATAAGTTAATTTTGTTATATCCTATTTCCTTGCTAAGAAAACTATTTGATTATCTATGGTATTTATAATTATCATATTTGATTTGACTAAGATTTAAGGTATATGCTATTATGAGATAATTTGATATTACTTATGTTATATGATACATTATTATGATTTATTTTTAGAGTAAATGTTTATAATATGAACATGTTGATTTGTTATTTTAGTTACATTTTATGACGTATGTATATCATGATGTTATGTTCTAACTACCTGCTTGTTGTGAGGTTGATGGAGGTGAAATCATCCCTCAAAGCATGATGGAGGGAGATCACTATCAAAGAGGGTGAAGTAAATGGAGATGTCAGAGGATGATAAATAAATGAGCTAGAACCCTACACATACCACAATATTTAGGACATGTTAGATGCATAGTAAATGGTTAACATAGTGCATATTGATGCCATTTACATTTAGATAGTGTTTATGTGTGGATAATTGAGTTTTATCTTAATTTACTACTTTTATATGGAATACATCATGTGTGGTTACTTCATGTATATTATGCGCAGGGTTAAATGCATAATGTTGTAGTATGATTATGTGGTAATTAATTAAATGCACCAGATAGTTATTTATTATTAAGATATTTGGAAAATATAAGAAAAGGGAAAAAGAGAAATAAAATAAATAATAATTAAAATAGGAATATGTGGAATAAAAAATAATAATAATTAATGTGGGGAAAATGAAAATAAAATAAAAACAAGAAGGAAAGGAAAAGAAAAAAAGAAGAAAACCATGCCATATTCTTAAAGGAAATTTTAGAGAAAGTTTAAAAAAAGGAAAATAAAATAAATAAAAAATTAAAATCATGTTAAGTTATTATTTGAGAATAAAACAATAGAAATGTCATTCTCTTTAGTAAATAATAAGAATAAAAGGAGTGAAGTGTAGGAGATAAAGGGGGATGTTGGAGCGTGGAAGGGGAGAAGAGAAAGCAAGAAGACGAAGGCATTCTATGGAAGTAATGTCAATAGTTCATACAATTTTAGCATTAGATATGTTTTTAGGTAGGTGGAGTAACAAAATTATTATGCATAAATTGATAAAAATTCTATGTAAATTAAACTACAAAAATTTGTATTAAATTTAGGATTGTGTATAGTGAAACTGATTGTTAGAGAAAAATAATCTTTAGAAGGGAGATCTAATTTATTTAAAAAACAAACTACATAATGTAATCATAGAAAGAGTAAAATTCCATCAACAAGCACTGCATCTTCTAATTCTCAATTTGCTTGATCATCATAGGTGACTAGTGAGATAAGCTTCACTTCTGGTTATAGATATAAATAAAAAATAAATAAAAGTTAAGAAAACATTACATCTGAGTGAAGCCCCCACTTTAATCTACTATTCATTTCTTTTATTGTCAATAATGTCTACTATACATGTGAACTAATAGTAACAATAGAGATTTCAATTGAGTATTTATATATTAACTCACTGAGTATAGAATTATTAAATCACTGAGTATGTATGTATTGGTTGAGTATTTACTATGATTATGCAGATATATATTATTAATTATTAATATAGTGATTACCAGGAATAAAATTATTTGGTATTAAA
>JARHVA010007973.1:2500-32500 GCA_037957365.1 Torreya grandis | reverse complement strand
GTGCTAAAAATAGAACACCCTGTTATCCTACATTATAGTCTAACTTTGGTGTTGTTATCTAGGGCCAAATCTTTTAACTATTTTTGAATTTTTTATTGTCTACCTAGTTTGATGTCTAGATTCTATTATGAGTGTTCTAAAAATTTATTTTTAATTTGTTAGGAGCTCTGATCTCTATGAGAAAACCCCTATTTATTTCCCCCTCTTCTAAGGGTAGGAATGAAGATGTTGTAATGATTTCCCTTAAAATAAAGAGCCCTACAAGTGTGTTATGCTACTTAGATATATGATATAACAATGATAATTGATAAGATATCTTGAGATATATCAAGGTTTGTCTTGACATATTTTTAGATCAATAGGGGTATGCCTAGATAGATATACCAATGTGAAAACATGTGTAATATACTAAACTAAAATTTAAAGTGTTAGTTATTATTTTTTAGCAAGGAGGGATGGAGCATATGTCCATCATGGAATCCAAGAAATCAAGATAATGCATAATATGAATCAATACATTACAAATAGAAAATGTAATCAGGAAACACGCATACAAAGCAATAAGTAAGAAGCATACAATAGTGGCTAAGGGGCAAAGAAAGTAAGGGACACAGGCACATGCCACTCAAATTGGAAAACAAGAATACAAGGCATGTTCAAATACCATATAAACATAAAATTGAAACAAACAAAGTTGGCACAAGGGCCACACACACATGGAAGAATACAAACAAAGGATATTAGAAAATGTCCAAAGGCACACACATGAATAGAAGCAAAGGACATTGGCAAATGTCCTAAAACATATCTAAGGAATATAAAAAGAATTGATAAAATGAAAACACATAAAATTAGGCAAATAAATAAAGGAAAGAATGTATATACTAGAAGTAAAATCACTTATAAGTAATCAAATCAAGAAGTGAAAGTATGCTAGACATGTTAGTCCAAGACTAGGTATATGCTAGGAAATACAAAAGTGCAAGATAATATTGAGTGTCAATATGGTAATCTATGTAAGATTAGTAAGTAATGTATGTAAACATGATAAATAGAGTGTGTGGTGTAGAAATGACATAACCTAGATGGTGTAGTCATGTAGAAGATTCCCCCAGTGGGTATGTATATCATTGTGTGTCTCGAATGTAGAATTAGGATGTTCCCTTAATGGGTAGAGTAAAGAAATAAAGGATCTATATGTCACTGTACATACTCAAATAAGATCAAGTGAATCATGGTGATGTAGATAAATTAATAAATAATAGCATAGAATACCAAATGTAAGTCTAGCATAGAAGTATCAATGTAAAGGATGGATGATACATAAAATAAAAATGTTATGTTTTGGAATTATTTGAATGTTTTTAGATTTTTTTATTTATTTTGTATTTTTAAATAATTTATATATAGGAAAGACTGAGAAGAAATGATACTAACCAATGACTCTTAGATGAGACTCCATGTCATGGTGTCTTATATTAAACAAAGGTATCATGCATAATCATGAAGCATGATGGAAAGGCTGAGACTATGATTTTGAAAGTGATGTGTTTTATAACTATTTTGATATCTTTAAAGTGGAAACTAAATGTGGGATTCCCCTATAAATTTGAGAAATGAATGCAACTAAGGGAATCCTAGGGACCCATCTGGAAGTAGGAGTTCTTTGAAAGTGTGCTTTGTATTTAGAAGCATGAGATCTCAATGTTACTACTCCAGATGTGAATACTATAGATGGAAGCTATTTAGAATTATAAAGCTATGGAAGTGTATGAACTCTCTATACTAGTGATGGGTGACTTAACTATTTCTGAATCTATACTAGAGGAAGAAATGTAACTAGTGAAGAAACTCAAAATGGTGGAGAAGCTAGAACTGATGACTACAAAGGATATAGCTCTAAAGTGGAGAGTGGTAAATCATATGGAACTACACCAACTGTAATAACTTTATTAGTATGAATGAATTTCATGAATTTTTGAAATTTAGATGGCACTTCTTAATTTTTTTAAATTTATGGGAGACCAAGTAACATATCAAAAACTCCTACACTAGGAACTATGGTGAAATGTGTGGTCACATGTGTTGGACCAGTCTGTAAAGGAATTATAATCTCACCTAATGAAATCTATATGTGCCCACTGAATCCACTAATAATTTTATCTATCAAATTTATATCTTTCTCTAAATAGCAAAAATGTTACAATAATGTAATGGTGCACATGTTGACACTAGAACCATTATCAATGAGAACACTATGAATGGGCTGATTATGAATATGTGTTCTGATAAAGAGTGCATTATAATCTAAATTATCCTCAATAATCTACTGATTTGAGAAGGATATCAAAGGTCTAGTTGGAAACCTAGACTCATACACACTTATCATACCACTCAAAGGATGTGATTTAACTGGAGGTGCCTGGTATGTAACTGGTGGAGGATGTGTATGGTATGTGTGGTGAACACCTAATGTGTCCCATTTGTATTATTTATAATTCTATGGAAATGGATTTGAGAAGATTTTCAAAGATTTATCTTGTGTTGGTTTAGCCTATGGAGGCTCAACTAACGTGTTAAGATCAATTAGGTTTTCATCTATCAAGTCTTGTATCTTATGTCTCATGCCCTGTGAAAATCACAAAATACATGTTGATCATATCTTATTGGAAGAGGATTTGCTGGGTAAACTTGCCAAATAGGAAGGAGAGTGATGATTTTATATTCCAATAACTTTTTTAAAACATTGGCTGGAGAAATAGGTAGATTGGTAAATGTATGATGAGGAGGTGCTGATAAAACCACATGCTGAGGAGGCTCTAAAGTCACATTTACTGTTGGTTGATTTTGATTCTTGTTATCATTAACTTTGACCTTGTATGGTAATTTTATATTATTCTTGTTTATTGTGTTTGGGATGCTTGTATACTTGAGTTTTCCCATTGAAATTAGTTTTACCTCTCTTTCCCTTAGTGTATGACACAATTTAGTGAAGAAAGAGAATATTTTAAACATAAAAGATTCATGCAATGCTAGTCAAATATCTATTTGAAGAGATCCTATAACTCCTGATCTACCATGGAGTTAGCCATCTTAGCCAAGATGGTCTTATATCAAAGCATGTGGTCTATGAGATGCTCATTTGATTTTTATTTTTATTGTGTAATTTATGCATAAGAGACCTTATCACCAATGTTGATACTGAAATGTGCTAGGAACATGTCAGCTAAAGGATTGAATGCATTGATCAACTAATTTAGTAGACTATAGAACCATTGTAAATCATAATCATTAGACTCCATGGGAATATCTTGGTTAGCAACTAGTCATTTGGTACATAATCCAAGCATGTTACGTAAAAATCTCTCAAATATGTCTTTGGATCACCCTTTCCATCATAAAGAGTAATCTTAGGTTAAACAAAACCTTTTGGCAAGGGTGTAGAAGCAATGTGATGTGCCCATAGTGTATGTAGGAGAGAAAAATAATCCAAAGCCTATGTAAGTCTAATGGTACCTTGCTCAATATGTAACACCTTGGATTGAAAAGATCTTATCTCTTGTATAAGTGATACCACATCAAGAGATAGGGATGCACTATCTATAACTAATGGCATATATAGACACCTAAATCTGGCCACCAATGACCAGTAACTAGGATTTTAACCAATTTTGACCAAAAATGAACAATTTGGCAAAAAAACTAAAACACATTAAAATCTTTAAAACTAAAATATTTAAGTGCTAATTTTGTCCAAAGTATCATTAATTAGGGAAATATAATTTATTGGAAAAATCCATTAACCCTTTATCAAATTAACCCATGATCCATTCTATTTGTATCATTGTTAATAAGGATGAGCATCTCTTCATTGGTAGGTACAATTGAATCATTCACATTGATCAATTTTATTCTTATATTCATCTCTTTCATCACTTTTCACCCACTCATATTTTAATCTATATTCTAGGTTATATCATTGAGTTATGCTTGATAATCAACCCTAATTGGGGTACCATCATCTTTATCCAATCTAGGTCCTCTTAATGATTATAACTGCCTATGGGCAAATCATTATTTTGACTTTTATTTCTGATTATAACCACTTTTGGGAAAATTAGTAATCTTTTTTTAATCAATGCATGAAAGAATTTTTATCATTTGGATTAATCTCAACCATGGGTTAATTCCACCTTTCTTATTTTGTATTTTCAAGGGACCATCCATTAGCAAATGTGATGGCCACTCTCTTAAGGGGGCATCATCATAGTCCTCCCAAACACCATTTGGAGCTTTGTTCTTTAAATCATCATCTTCATTCTGGCATATATTCCTATTCTCATTTTTTGAGAAGACATTGATTTTCCTATGATTTTAAACATCTCCCCAAATAAGGGAAAACTATAGACACCTAAAGCTAGCCAACAATGACCTTCAACTAGGCTTTTGACCAATTTCCACCAAAAATGCACAATTTAACCTAAAAACACTAAACATATTAGAAGATTTGAAACTGACATATTAAAGTGCCAATTTTGGCCAGAGTATCACTAATTGGGGAAATGTAATTTATGGCATAACTAAACTTGATCAAATCATTTCAAGTCAGAAAGACATTTCTGCACCTAGGTGCTCTGGATTGCTTTTTTTTTGTTAAATCTCTTACATGTGACATGTGCCTTTATTATTTGGTATTGACATCATCCTAAATGGGATAATGGATCCAAAACATCTGACATCAACTTCAAATTCCAATATAATCAAAATTTAGACCAATAACAAGACATTCTGATCAATTTATATAATTTGTACATAAAATGCTTAATCATGCTTAAGAGCTAATTAAACTAAATTAGGGCCTAATTAAGAATTCCATGAAAACTTGTTGAATACTTGTTTTTAAAAATGAATATTGAATATATGCATCATTAGGTGACATCATTTCTTGGGAAGACATCCCTAAGCCATACATGCCATAAATATCTTAATCAAGCCACCCCATGCCTCATCAAAGTTCTCTCATGCCTAGTTAATGACCCTCTATCCTAAATATTAATGGGGATATTTTTAGAATAAATTTAATATTTGGATTTATCCATGGCCACACATCTCAATCTTGATATGGATGATCATGGTTAATCCTCAAACCATTATAAAAGTCTATAAATAACAAGCCTCAAAGCCATAATTTTAAGCTTGATTTGTGTGAAATTTATAATGTAGAATTGATTCCCAAGCCTCATAAAAATTAGTGTTATTATTCCAAAATATTGAGCCAAGCCAAGCTAAATCTAAGTAAGGTGAGAAGGAGAGATGGAGGTAGCCAACCTTCCTTTGATGCAGACTTCATGAGCATAAACTAAGCAAGCTACTCCAATAAACATTTAGAGCATCCGAGGAAGGTGAAGGATTCTTATTTTCCTTACCTTTTTAGTTGTGTTTTTCATTTTTTTTTATTAAGATAACCCTAGTAATTAGGCATGAATATGCTATTTTAGTGTATGTTTGATTTGGTTTATCCACTAACATGATATTAATCTCCCTTTCATCATCAAATTCCTAGCTCACAGCATAGAGGCAGGTTGGGCTGCTATAGGGGGTTGTTGAGACATAGTTGCCTATGTAGTGTCATTTTCAACTAGTTACTCTGTCATTTAAGAATATTGACCATTTTTTATTCTTTGTTTTTCCTCTTGTAATATTTTAACCATGTCAACTTGCATGTTAGGGTGTTTGGTTTAGAGTTTTTTAAGTTGTCTCTTATGATTTTCATCAAAACCAGTGTATTGGGCCATTGTTAAAGTAGGAAAATAATTTGAGAAGTGTTTGAATATTTTACAATAATTTTTTATAGGCCAAGTGCTATAAAAGGAAAATACATAATATATAAAATGTAAAATTGTAAAAATATTTAATTGGAAATTGCATGAAAAGGATACGAAGTGTGCAAATATGTAAGGTGATACCTCAAGAAGCAATGGGACCAAGTAGATGAAACTAGGGTTTGAACAATGATTATGTGGAAAATTTAAAATGAATTTTTTGAAATTTAAATTTAAATTTTTGAGTTAAATAAGCAATTAGAAAATTGGAAATTTAAAGGAAAATTAATGATTTAATGGGACCTAGTAGATACAACTAGGGTTTTGGAAAAAGTAAATATTTTTGATTTTTTACTATAAATTTTTGAATTTGAAATTGATTTTATGATTTTAATATGTAACTAAAAATTCAAAAAATGATCGGAAAATTACTAGGAGCTAGTTGATGCAACTAGGGAGTGAAATAAATTTATTTTAAAATTTACTATAAAAATGTAAAATGAGGAGAATTTATGATTTTAATATTCAAGAGAAAATTCAAAAAACAATGTGAAAAATCAGCTAAGAATTTACCCTAAGATTTCTAGGGTTTCTATGTGAAATTCAAAGTAAGTCGGGTTCACCAACTGATTTATTATTTTTAATAAATTAGATGTTTAAATCCTAAATAATAAAGGGGTCTAATTAGATAAAATAATTAAATAAAGTACAATAATTACGCTATTGATTTGTGAAATTTGATGATAACTAGGGATTATCTAAAAATAGTAGTGAGAGAGAGAAAATCAAACTTATTTTGTACTATTCTGACTAAGACAGGGTCTAGAAATATGTGTATAAGCTTGGGAGACTATCATAAAAAGGAATATAAAGTTAATTTATTGATTGGACAAGATCATCAAAAGTGGGACACCTTGAAATCTGATGTTTTAGTCTTATCTCGGTGCTATTATATTGGTGATCTAAGTTTTTTAGGTTTTGTGTACTAGGTCTATGTGACCCTAATTGTGAAATATTAAAGCCTAATAGTCCACAAAGCTCACTATGTGCCTAATTTAGTCTCTAATACCCTAGGTCCTCTTTATGTTTGAACTTTAATGTAAAATTTGGAGAAATGAGAGGAGGGATTCGTGTGTAAAGGATACATTAGATGCACTTCACACCCTGTGTGTAGGAATATTGCCTTCATACCAATACTTCAATGAGGGATCAATCTATATGTAATTCTCCCATTAAAGTGTTTGGTGTAATACTATGATGAAAATGTAAGTAAATGCAAAATTGGGTGTACTTGGAATGACTAAGTATAGGTGTAATGGTTTGAATAAGCTTGAAATGCTATTGGATGGCTGTATATAGAGAATAGAGAAAAGTGCTTAAGTGGTATTACTTGTATTCTTACTTCTCTCTTGTAAACGAGGGTCAACCCTTCTGAATGGACTTTTAATGGCCTTTTATAGGGGATTTAATGATTTTAGTTAAATGAATTCATTCTAGGCCAACATGAATTAGGATAAGGATTAGAAATAATATGATCGTTAGAAGCCAAAATGAACTTGGACAACAATGCCAGAAATGAGATACCCTAGGTTTTAGCATTGTATTCTAAGTTTGGGCACTATTATCCATGGTTGATAGGACCTGAGGGGATGGATTAGTCATAGAAAAATCAATCTAGCTATAAGGGCTTAGTCTAAGAGGCTATAGATGACTAGTAATTAGTGAAATCATGCCTATGAGTGTCATGAGAACAAACAAGATGGACCTATGGATTAGGTGTCATTAGCCACACTAAAGTTACCAAATTTTTCGTTTTATATGACTACATATTTATACCAATTATATCAAGAGATAAATCACATTAAATTACCTAAGGGTTAACCATTTTAATACATTTAATTTTCAAATTAGATAACTTGAGGGCACTGTACACTTACATCAGGATAGGATAGTAATGTCAAGGGAGAAGAAGAGTAAGCATAGAATCAAAACATGTAGAGGTGTAATATAAGTATATGTTAAGCATTATGGGTGAGATGGGATGTTTTTGTCATTAATATAAGGTTGGTTAGATTAAGAGATAGGCCAAGGGGATAGAGTAGATGTAAGGCTTGCATAAGCAAGGCATGTGTAGAACTATAAGAAACATCTAAATTCATAATTTTTCCTGGTGTACAAGACTAATTTGTTAAATAATCACAAAATATTAATTAAATTTTCCCTTTTAATCTTGTAATTAAATTCCTAGTTTAAAGGAAAGGAATAAGTACATGGGTGTGTATACACACCTTATCTTTTCTTGAGTTTAATTTGAGTGCTTTTTTAGAGTTAGGTTTTGAGTGTTTTGTTGATGATTGCATTTTAAAAAAGATATTTTTACAATGTATAATTAGTTCATGTAATATAGGTTACAAGTATTTGAAACATATTGAAATTGAAAGAGAAAGGTTTAGTAGTACACATGTGTGTCTATGTAACCGCCCTTCCTATTGGCAAGTTGTTTTTTGAAAAAGATGTATCATTTTAAGGATATAAAATTTATATTAGGATAAATATATATATTCTTTAAAATTATTATATCCAAAGAAATAAAGAGATATATTGGGAGGCACATGCCCCCAACTTTGGAGTAAAGGTGAATTGCCTCATAGCATTTAAGATTAGCTAAACTTGGTAATCCAATGATACTAATAACCTAGTGAGTTTGGATGATTAGGTCAAAACTAAAAACTTGTAAATATTTAGTTATTTAATCACCCAAACCATACCAAAAGGTGAACCAACTATTGTATTAGATTGGCTCGCTAAAGTCTATAAAAGTTCACTGGGTATTAGTATGTGAAATCATTTTGGAATTTGAATTTGATTTTGTATTTTTCATTATTAGGAACATTTTGCATAACATACTCACCTTAGATTTTAATCATGTTTAAACTATGTGTAACAATGGTACCATGTATAGAATTTTGTCACAAATGTGTACAAGAATCATAGAAATGAGTACTTTAGCAAATTCTAAAACATTTATAAGTGTGGAGGATATGATTCCAAAGCATTCCCACAATATATATGGATAAACATGAAAATAATATAAGTAACAATTTGGAGGACATGTTTATAAAACATGCCCCCATTGTAAACTAGAGATGATGAAAACAAACTAGTTGTGGATACATGTTTCCAAAGCATGCCCCCACTAAATCTATGTATTATAATTACCATATTAAATTAATGTGCAGAATATGATTCCTAATAGTTTCTAAACCATGATATAAAACTATTAATATATGGAAGTCATGTCATCATGCCATTCCCCCAATGAATTTTCAAACTAGTGTAAGTACCATATACTGTGTGAGTGTGGAAAACATGCTTCCAAAGAATGCCCCCAAACTAATATAGAAATTGTGAAAAATGTTGAAGCCATGTCACCATGACATTCCCCCATTAATATTACCCACACATTTTAGGTGAGGTAAAAATATTACCTAGTAGCTAGCTCACCTCAAAAGGGTAAGATAACTATAAATCTACAAATGTAACCATGTATCATATAAAAGGAAATATGTCAAGGTAGATGTAACATTGAAGCACATATAACTATGTTGATCACATGTAGGCCTAAGATGTATAAATATTATGTAAATTTATAAATATTACTATTACAATATCAACAAGCAAACAAAGGCACACACAAGAGCACTCAAAATCAAGTCAAAAGGTAATGGTTCAAGGAGACCACAAATAAGGGGCATCTTCAAATGATATAAAATAAAATGGACATGATGTAGTAAAATGTCCATAAAATAATGTAATGACATATTCAAATATCCAATAAATCAAATATAGGCACAAGGCCACATATAATTCAGCATATTCTAATGCTCAAAAAATTAAATACAATAGTAGGGAAAAACTCTCAAGGAAGTTTAATGGAAAAGAATAAGAAACTAGAATAAACATGTCATAGTGGCCGATGGATAGAATGTTCTAGAAAAACATCAAGGACATATAATCTTAGGTTCCCTATGTAATGTATAACCCTAGATAATAGGCATCTATAATTACATATGTAATCTCAAACATGATGGTGTAGAGTGATCATAAAATCATATAAACTATGTGTATCAAGATAATATAAGATGGATGTCCACAACATCTTGATGATGTGATTAGAGGGAAGGTCCAACACCCATAAGTGTATCATTATTTGTGTATTCCTATGTATGTGTATGTAGAAATAAATGAGATTATAGTCCTTAATATGGAACTAACACATAGATGATAATGATCCAATAGAACATGTAGGTGCTGAAAGTGTTTTTGAATATTTTATTTTATTTTATTTATTGGTATTTTATGGAAGCTATAGGATCATCCTATGATCTCATATAAAGGATGCTCATAGGTATCTCCCCACTTAAAATATTTTCAAAAAAACTATTGGTACTATCAAGGAGCATGTATAGGTGCAATATCTATCATTATAGTATATGTGATGCTCAATCTATGTATAATGGAACTTTGGGGTCATGAAGTACCAATAAAAGGAATATGGGTTCTTATAACTATATAAACATATATATTATGGTATATTTGGAACAAAATTATTATGAACATGTTTAAGTGCTCTATATATTTGAATATGGTTCATAGAAGATGAGGATTACATGGAACCCACTATCTATCACTAATGTAAATGTATCTTAAGTATCGACCACATAGTAAAGGGGAATTGATTGTTGCTTACCCTTATATGGTGGATAATCCTTAATAAGATTAATTATTAATTGCTTGGTTATGAGTTTCTCTTCTTTAAGAGGATGTTCATATGGAATATCAAAAACTATAATTCCCTAGTTTCCATGATCCATAACCCCATTATATGTATTAATTTGTAATTTGGACTAAGTTATAATAACTTCTATGGATTCACCACTATTAGGTGAGGAAGCCTTTGTTTTATATTTTTTTCTTATTTAATCTCTTGTAACATATAAAAAATGTATCTATTAATACCTTATTTTTATTGAGATGAGTAATCAATGCTTATTCATCTTCCATTTGGAATTATTTTTTTGCACTAACATTTTCCATTTCTTCACAAATGAGAATTTTGAAATTTGAAACACAATACAACAATTATAAAAAATCATAAAACCCTAGCTGGCCCAGGGTTTGAATTTTAAAAGATCAAGTTCACTAAATCTTTAACCCTATTTTATATAAGTATCATATTTATTGGTTAGAATTAAGGATATATAAATGATAGATCACAAGGTTGAATATCAAATCTACAATAGGCTAATTAAACTAATAAAATCAAATGTACATGTTAAGTTGTGGAGCTAAAAGCTTCACCAGATAAGTAGATGAGGAGGTTGTTGGACTTAACCTGTAACTAGCATCAACAGTATCACTGACATCGGTCAAGCGTGGACCAGAAGCTGGTGACATCAGTCAGGGATCAACCGACATCGGTCATATGTAGACATATAGCCACTGGCGTCGATCACCTATGTGTGCATGCATTTCTAGAATTAGATTTGGTCTAATTTAAGGACCAATTTTTTGCATGTAAAGACTAATTTAAGTCTTGAGTCTATGTTTCTAATTATTGTATGCCTTGGATCCTATTTAAGAGACCCATGGGCCATGTATTGTAATTAAGTCATAAGCAAGACCAAGTAGATCTGCAAGGTGTAAGATCAAGAAGGTCTATGGAGAAGGGAATAACAACTCAGTTATTGAGTTGGTCATAATTGATTTTGAGAGAGAGAACTCTTGAGAGAAATACTGTACACCCAAGAGGTGTGGAAAGAATTTGATTTCTTCATTGTATTCTAGAAGAGTTTAATGCAAGATTGGTTATTTCTTGTATCTCCTATTATTTGTTATTTTTGATTTCTAGCTACTTATTACTTTTGTTTCAATTCCATGTTTAGTTTCTTATACAAAAGTAATCAGTTGTACTCCAAGTTCCTAACAAGTGGTATCAAAGTGAGGTTAGTGTTTGTTGATTACAGGATTCAGTCACAGGGGTTTTTGATTGAGTGGGAGCAAAGCAATGGCAGAAGAAAGTAAGCTAAGAATGGAGAAATTCAATGGCAATAATTATAAATTATGGAGGATGTAGATAGAGGATTATCTATATTAAAAAGATCTATTTTTACTGTTGGGTGGGGTTTCTAGTGAGCCCACATATATGCAAGATGAAGAATGGAATATTCTTGATAGAAAGGCTCTTGGATCTATAAGGTTGAGCCTGGCATCTTCTGTGATTTCTAAATTATCATAGGCAAAGACAATGGTAGAGTTAATGGATACTCTAGCAAACTTATATGAAAAACCCTTAGCTTCAAATAAGGTATATCTTATGAAGCAATTATTTAGTTTGCAAATGCAGGAAGGTGGATCTATATATAGTCATCTTAATGATTTCCATGAAATTGTAAATCAGTTAAATTCAGTCAAAATAGTTTTTGATGATGAAATTAAGGCTCTCTTAATCTTCTACTCTTTACCTGAAAGTTGGCATAGCTTGGTAATGGCGGTAAGTAATACTGCATCTGCTTCAAATATCTTGAAAGTTGAAGATGTTGTTAGTGTAATCTTGATTGAAAAAATTTGCAGGAAAAGCACAGGTGAAACATCAGGGAATGATTTAAGTATTGAAAGTAGGGGAAGGTAAAGAGAGAAGGGCAAGCAAGGGAAATCAAGGTCAAAGATGGGAAGGAGATCCAAATCTAGAATTGGTAGAATAACCTGCTGGAATTGTGGAAAGAAAAGGCATGCAAAAAAAGATTGTTGGCTGAAGGATAATAAAGAAAATCAAAATGAAGGTAATAAAGAAGCAAATGTTGTAGGTATTGTTGCATAGGATGCTCTTATATTTTCTTTGGATAGTTAAGTAGAATCATGGGTTTTAAATTTTGGTGTTTCTTTCCATGCAACCCCAAATAAAGAATTTTTTAGTGATTATGTCCATGGAGATTTTGGAAAAGTTTATTAAGGGGATGGTGAGCCTTGTAAAATTGTTGGCAAATGAAAAGTGCAGCTAAAATTGCAGAATGGCAACACATGGGTGTTGAAAGATGTCATGCATGTACCCATCTTGAAGAGGAATCTGATTTCTATAGGAAAGTTAGGTGATGAGGGTTGCACAGTAACTCTCACAGCTGAATCTTGGAAAGTTTCCAAGGGTGCACTTGTATTAGCAAGAGGTAAGAGAGTAGGTACAATTTATCTATCTAATTGTGTTACTGATTATTCTCCTTCTATTTTGTCTACTTTAGACGTAGATACAAAGATGTGGCACTATAGGCTTGGTCACATGAGTGAGAAGGGAATGAATGTTCTTAAGTCAAAAGGTAATCTTTCAAATTTGAAAAGCATAGATCTAGATTTCTGTGAGCACTGTATTTTTGGGAAATAGCAGAAAGTGAGGTTTTTGAAAACTGGGTCAATAAAGAAGAAGCACAGGTTGGAGCTTGTTCACACAGACGTGTGGGGACTAGCTCAGGTAGCTTCTATTAGAGGATCACATTATTATGTTTCTTTCATTGATGATGCTACAAGAAAGGTATGGGTTTATTGCATAAAGAAGAAATTTGATGTTTTTAACACATTTAAGAAATGGAAAGCTTTGGTTGAGAATGAAACAGGTTTGAGATTAAAGTGCCTTAGATCTGACAATGGTGGTGAGTACTATAGTAATAAATTCAATAGTTAATATTCTATGAGTGGAATACACAGGGAAAGGATGGTTCCAAGGACACCTCAGTAAAATGGAGTTGCTGAAAGGATGAATAGAATAATAATGGAGCGTGCACGGAGTATGAGGTTGCATGCTGGTTTGCCCTTAAAGCTTTGGGTAGAAGCTATAGATATTGTAGTTTACCTAATTAATAGAGGACCTTCTACTGCTCTGGATGGTGGAATTCCAAAAGAGCCTTGGATAGGTAAAAGGGTAGATCTTTCAATTCTCAGAGTTTTTGGTTTTGAAGCGTTTGTGCACGTTGATAAAGAAAATAGAAAGAAGTTGGATGCTAAATCCATGGGGTGCACTTTCATTGGTTATGGCTTTGGAGATTTTGGATTCCAATTGTGGAATTTGGAAACTAACAAAATTATCAAAAGATGTGATGTATTTTTCAATAAGAAGGTGATGTACAGTGATCAGCTCAAGAGGTTGAATAATTCTGAGTAGGGCAATCTTGATTTGGATGAGGTAATGATCCAAAATGAGCTCATGGGTAAAAATCATCACTCAAAATAAAACACAGGTACCGACATTGGTCAGGAAGTAACTGATGTCAGTCAGATAGGAACTGACATCGGTCATACAGAGACTGATGTCGATCGGGTGGAACCGACGTCGGTCAGGTCCAGACAAAGAGATGACCGAGATCGGTCACTGACAGAACAAAATTTGGGCAGACAACAAGCTGCGAATGAGTCTCAAATTCCCATAAGGAGGACTGTAAGGGTAAGTAAGCCTCCAATTCATTACTCCCCTTATTTATACTATGTGTTGCTCATTGATGGTGGAGAACCAGAAGTTTTGATGAGGCAATACAGGTAGAATCTAGGAAACAGTGGGAACATGGCATGAATGAGGAAATTGATTCCTTAGAAGAGAACCAAACATGTGATTTGGTTGAGTTGCCAGCTAGAAAGAAAGCACTAAAAAACAAATGGGTATATAGGTTAAAGGAAGGAGAGAATGGATAATTGATACATAAGGCTAGGTTGGTAGTAAAGGGATTTACACAAAAACTAGGTATTGGAGGATGGATAGTTGAAGCTGGAAAAGATCCATACAGATAAGAACCCTGTAGATATGTTGACAAAGCCAGTAATAAAGGAGAAGTTGAATCTTCATTCAACTTTTTTTGGTCTTCAAGATTGATCTTGAATTTGGAGAAACAAACTAGAGAAACAAGACAGAGGTTGTTGTTATACAGGTACAGGTGCATCTATTTATCTCAAAGTGGGAGATTGTTAAGTTGTGGAGCTAAAAGCTTCACCAGATAAGTAGATGAGGAGGTTGCTAGACTTAACCAATAACTGGCATCGATAGTATCACTGACATCAGTCAGGTGTGGACTAGAAGCTATCGACATCAGTCAGGGATCAGCCAACATCAGTCATATGCAGACTGATAACCACCGGCATTGGTCACCTGTGTGTGTATGCATTTGCATGCATTTCTAGAATTAGATTTGGTCTAATTTAAGGAGGACTGAGTGTTTTCATGTAAAGACTAATTTAATTCTTGAGTTTATGTTTCTAATTATTATATACCTTAGATCCTATTTAAGAGACCCATGGGGCATGTATTGTAATTAAGTCATAAGCATGACCAAGTAGATTTGCAAGGTGTAAGATCAAGAAGGTCTGTGGAGAAGGGAATAACAACTCAGTTATTGAGTTGGCTGTAATTGATAGTGAGAGAGAGAACTCTTGAGAGAAATACTGTACACGCAAGAGGTGTGGGAAGAGTGTGATTTCTTCATTGTATTTTGGAAGAGTTTAATGCAAGATTGGTTGTTTCTTGTATCTCTTATTATTTGCTATTTCTAATTTCTAGTTACTTATTACTTCTGGTTCAATTCTATGTTTAGTTGCTTATACAAAAGTAATCAATTATACTCCAAGTTCCTAGCATGTACATACGTTAAATTTATAAATATGAGATAGGTTATTAATGGAAAGTAAAACTATGTTAAATATAAAATGACATAAGATAATTTACTTATCTATTTATTATGCTAATATAGTGTTGAATTTGGTACAAGTGGGAAGTAGGTAGGAAGATAGTTGTAGATCAATCATCAGATTCTAAATCTAGTGCCTTTGGCTCTCTAGATAGTTGTGTCAGCCTAGGATAGTTATGTTGATTCTAGTATTTGATATTGATGCTTGTGTCATGTAAAAAATATGAAATCAAATAGGATATTATCACCGAAATGATTCTAGTTTTGGATTCACCTTTTCTCTGGTGCATTTAGCTTTAGGTCATGGACTATCACTCCTAGTGAAATGGTAAAACCATAGCTCTACATCTTCAATGTGACCTTTGGGGAAAATGGGGTAGTGGTAACATGGTGTTTATTTAACTTTAAATAACACCAATATTAAATGGTAATACTTATATATCAAATGCTACATAAGAGGGCCTTAGACTCATGCAAATATTCCTTGTGTTATCTTGTGTGTTAATCATGCAATGTCTAAAGCAAGTACAATAGTGATCTACATTGTAACTTAGAAAATATGTAATTATGACTACTTATTTAGTACTTATAAATATGAGATAGGTTATTAATGGAAAGTAAAACTATGTTAAATATAAAATGACATAAGATAATTTACTTATCTATTTATTATGCTGATATAGTGTTGAATTTGGTACAAGTGGGAAGTAGGTAGGAAGATAGTTGTAGATCAATCATCAGATTCTAAATCTAGTGCCTTTGGCTCTCTAGATAGTTGTGTCAGCCTAGGATAGTTATGTTGATTCTAGTATTTGATATTGATGCTTGTGTCATGTAAAAAATATGAAATCAAATAGGATATTATCACCGAAATGATTCTAGTTTTGGATTCACCTTTTCTCTGATGCATTTAGATTTAGGTCATGGACTATCACTCCTAGTGAAATGGTAAAACCATAGCTCTACATCTTCAATGTGACCTTTGGGGAAAATGGGGTAGTGGTAACATGGTGTTGATTTAACTTTAAATAACACCACTATTAAATGGTACTACTTATATATCAAATTCTGCATAAGAGGTCCTTAGACTCATGCAATTATCCCTTATGTGTTATCTTGTGTGTTAATCATGTAATGTCTAAAGCAAGTACAATAGTGACCTACATTGTAATTTAGAAAATATGTAATTATGACTACTTATTTAGTACTTTAGATCTGTATTTGGGTTTTTCCTTTGATTGATATAAATATAGGGTAGAATAGGAAGGTTTTTAATAACTTGAGTGCTCTTTTGGTCTGATTTCCAAAAGAGGAATGAACTAAGGTAGATATTATATTTATACCAATCATATTGGGATATATTTTGCATTAAATCACTTAAGTTGACCATTTTAATACATTTGATTTTAAATTTGGATGACATGAGAACACTAAACACTAGCATTGGGCCAAGATAGTAACATTAATGTTACTGTCTAAACCATACATTAGTGTTTAAGGAGAAGAAGAGTAGGCATATGATTATAACTTAAGAAGGTGTAATATAAGTATATTTTAAATATTATTGGAAATATGGGATGTTTTTATCATCAATATAAGGCTATTCAAACTAAGAGATAGGTCATGTGGCACAAGATAGAGCATATGCAAGGCTTGAGAAATTAAGGTAGTGTATAATTTAAAGGAATAACCAGGGTCATGAGTTTTTAAAGTGTACAAGACTAAGGTGATACATAATAAAATAATATCACCTATAATGTAAAACATCCTTAGTAAAACACATCATCACCTATATTTCATTAGAATCCAATCCAACACATGCAAGTATCCATGTTTCATCCAACACTTGTCTATTTATGTAAACACTACACATAAGGCCTTGTTTCAACATCATAGTAAGCATACAAAACAAGCCATTATATAAAAAAACGCATATTATTCTAACTTGGATTTTTCCTAAACTCCTTTAGATGACCTTTCCTAAGACACCAGGTCTTGTCTACCAAGGTTTATTCCCTATAGATAGAGACCTTGATACATATATGTACATTAAAATTGTCATTAATACTAAGTTAAGATGTGAGGTTTTCCATTCCACCCTAATTCCTCATATTATTTTTGACTCCTTGACTATTTTGGATGAACAAGAACACATCCAACATCCACCTATAATTTCTCATCCTTGACATATAGTTTACCTAATTAACATCACCCATCCTTAGTTGCATATCTCTTTCCCTCCTCCTCCTCAGGTATATCCTTATAAAAGGATAACATTTACTTAGCATAGAAAACCTAATAGAGTATATATTTTATTATGGGTCATTTATCCCAATCTACCCCATTTCCCTAGTCCTAACATTGATCTAGAACTTCACCTTCTTGTGTTATTAGAAACTAAAGGACTTTGGATCTCTAATTATTCATATATAAATTCTCTTAACAAGAACCATGATGATACTAAGGTATTTTTATTCCATCACGAGAACCCATTTCCACCACCCATTCAAAATGCCATCCTACTTAACAATCAACCCAATCTATATACCATCTATTATGTAGGTTACATTACCCTAACCTCAAGAGTTGATTGCCCAATTTAGTGTGTGATATTCGCATGTACACAATATGCTATATGTTAAAAATATATTGATGATCTATAACTATTTATGTAAGATAAAAGTTAGTTTTTATGTATATTATAGGAGATAAGTGGTCAATGTCATTAAAATGTTATGTTTCTACTATAGTATAAGTAATTATGCATAGTTAGATGGTGAACATGATCATTTCATCAGAATAAAGGCCATAAACTAAAGGATTGAGCCATGATTGTTATTTTTCAAGTGTACAAGACTATTATGTAATATAAAATTAGATTTCACAATCTACATAATTTTCTTTTTCTCTACACACTAGGATATAAACAAGATCATAATAATAGATACTATGTTTACTTGTATTATACAATAAGAACCTATAATAAACGTAGACCTAATACGTGGTAATCCACACTCAGATGTCAAAAAGATATAATTCTAAAGTGCTTAACCCTAAAATGGAATATAAGTGGTTGGATTTATCCTTATATTACTATTAAATGGGTATATATAAATGAAATAGCAAAAGGATGATAATCAAATCTATATAAATCTAATTAGATTTAAGCTTAAAATAAATTTATTATGTTGAGATAGTCTAAATATGGAAAGTATAACTATGATAGATATACAAATAAAAAATAAGTGATGTATTTATATTTTTCTTAAGTTAATGTAGTTATAGATATAAAATAGGTATAAAATAGGCTAGAAGAAGATTTTAGAATAGTCATTAGATAATAAATTTGACACTTCCATCTCTCTACAGAGTAATGTCAACCTAGGATGCTGAATTGATGCTAATATCAGGGATCAATTCTAGTGTATTTTATATAATACCCATTGGAATATGATTCAACCACATTTATTCTTGTGGGTTTTTATTCACCTTTTCTCAATGCATTTAAATCTAGGTCATGGATAATCACTCCTTGTGAAATGGAAAAAACCTAGATTTCTATATTCATAGTGACCTTGGGGGAAAATGGGTTAGTGGGAACATGGTGTCTATATTACCCCAAATACCCTTATATCAAAATTAACTTCCTACATATTTAATAATTTATAATAGGGCCTTAGAATCATGTAATTATCCCTTATATGTTGGCTTATATGTGAATAATTCAACGTGTGCAAAGCAAGTAAATTAATGACCTAGAATTTAACTTGTAAAATTGGGATATTGGGATGATCCTTTAGTAATTTACACCTATATATGTGTTTTACCTATGATTGGTATGTAAATATGGAATCTTGGTTCAATTTAATACATGACAGAGTAATTTTGATAAGTTTCTTTGGTTTTTTTTGTCTTTTTCTAGGTGTTACTAGGTGTTTGAAGATAAAGAATGAATGAGGGTTAATCCTATATTTATGTCAATAACTTTGGAGTAATAAATTTAATTAAAATAATTTTGTTGACCATTATAATACATTTCATTTTAAATTCATATGACTTTAAAACAATGGAAACTTATGTCAGGATAGGATAGTAATGTTGATGCTACTATTTATCCTGGATGTTAGTGTTTAAGGAATAAAAAAGAAGGTATAGGTTCAAAACATATAGAGATGGAAGATAATTACATTTTAATCATTAATATTAAGATAATGGACCTAGGTTATGAACATAATACTATTCACACTAAGATATATAGGTTAAGGGGCATAAAGATAGAGCATATACGAGACTTATGGAAGTGATAAAGTTAAAGAACTGAGAGGAAAAACCAAGGTATACATTTTCCATGTGTACAATATTGAGGTGATATATGATCATATAATATCATTTACATTTCCCCCCTCCATTTAAACTACTAATTACATTTATAATTTAAAGGAAATAAATGTTTACCTAGGTGTGTATGCACACTTGGTATTTACATGTGCCCAACTTGAGTGTTTTTCTGGTGACTGACTTATAACCAAGAACATGGTATAGTATAAAATAAATTAATATAATATGGGTTTAAATTACCTAAAATATATTAAAATTTAAAGATGAAGGTTTAAGAGTACTCTTATGTGCTGATGTAACCACCTTGCCTATTGGCAAGCTATTTTGAAAAAGATGTGTCATTGTAATGCTATGAAAATGATATTAAGATAAATTTTGATAAATATTAAATTTAATATTTCCAAGGATATATATATATATATATATATATATATATATATATATATATATATATATATATATATATATATATATATATCATTGGAAATATTAAATTTAATATTTATCAAAATTGATCTTAATATCATTTTAATAGCATTACAATGATACATATTTTTCAAAATAACTTTCCTATATATATATATATATATATATATATATATATATATATATGAAGGCACATGCCCCCAACTCTAGGGCAAAAATAGGTTGCCACTTAGTAGTTGAGATCAGTTCAACCATGCAACCCAATGATACTTATAACCTAGTGAGGTTGGATGATAATTCAAACCTAAAAACTTCAAAATATTTATTTATTTGATCACATAAACCATAAAAAATAAGTAAAATAACTACTATAATAGATTCGCTCAATAAAATTCTATATCATTTCATGGGGTATCATTACAAAAAAGTTTATGATATGGTAACGTCCATAAGATGGTTTTGGAATCTCAAATAGATTTGGATTTTTTAATGTTAGGAAAATGTTACATATTATATGATCCTTTGATAAGTCTTATGTTTAAACTATGTATATCAATATTACCAATGTATAGGATTCTAACACAACTGTGAATTTAAATCATATAAATGTGTGCTTTGGCCAATTTGAGTAACTATGTAGTGTGGAGAACATGGTTCCAAAACATTCCCCCTTTATATATTGAGAAATATGAAAACTGATATAAATAAAAATGTGGGGAAAATGTTTTAAAAACATGCACCCACCATAATATAGATCTTTTGAAAACCGAATAGGTGTGGAGAACATGCTTCGAAAGCATGCCTTTACTAAATATGGGAACTGCTATAAGTATCATATACTAAATGAATGTGGAGCACATGATTTTAGATAATTATCCCACTAAATATAATAATTTTGAATGTGTGGAATCCATTCCCATATGAAATGCCTTCACTAAATCTAAAAATTAATATAAGTACCATATACTAAATGAGTGTGGAGAACATGCTTCTAAAGCATGGGCTCCCTAAATATGGAAACTATTCCAAGTGTGGAGATCATGAATCTATGACATGTCAACACTAATATAACCCCCATTTGGGGTGAGTGAAATATAATAATTGGTAGTTAACTCAACTTAAAATAATAAGATAACTGTATAATCTATTAATGTAACCATGTAGCATATATAAGGAACATGTCTATGTAGATGTAGTGTTGAAGCACATAAAACCAATGTGATCACATGTAGGCATAATATGTGTGATAAATATCATGGAAATGTCTATATGGTAAAAATACAAGTTTAATAAGAAAATAAATCATAGACACAAGATCACTCACAAGTAAGTGAAAATGTAATGGTCCAAGGAGACCTCAAATAAGGGGCATGCTCAAATACCACACAATATAATAGACATGACTTAGTCAAATTTACACAAAGGCAAGAATGAAACATTCAAACCTTCATAAAATAAATAATGAAACATGAAAATGTTAATTAAAGTATACATAGCCATGGGGGACACAATAAAATGACCATATTCAAATTATCAAAAAAATAATACAATACCAATGCAAGACACTCAAGGAAGTAAACAAATTAAAGTATAAGAAACCAACATAAACATGTCATAGTAGCCCATGGATAAAATGTGTTAGGAATATATGTCAAGTGTATAACATATTAGGTACACTATGTAAGATATAATCATGAATAACTTCATGTGTAATTATATATGTAAGCTCAAACATGGTAATGTAGAGTGATCATCAAATCATATAACCTATGTGTATCAAGATTTAATAAGTATATGCCCCCAATGTCCATATGCCATTAGTAGAGGTAAATCCCAACATATAAAATAATAGTGTGTCATGTGTCTATGTATTCCTATATTACACTTAAGTATAAGTGTGACACATATGTGTATGTAGGATTAATTGAGTATGCCATCCATCAATATCAAACTAACACATAACTGCTAAGGAGCCAAAAGATTTTTTGGATTTTTGAACATTATTTAATTAAGTTTTTATTACATAATATATTCATAGGAATGCATAATGTTCATTAATATTTGTAATGTCTTTCCTTCAAGTGTATCAAGGTATTATACACCTTTTCATAGTTTTTATGTAACTATAAATAGACCCAACCAATTTGGTTTGAACTTGCCTTTCTTGTCTTTTTATGCATTCGTAATATTTTGATGTTATTTGAGTACCAAGTCACCCATATTAAATTCACATGATGAAAACTTTTTTTACATGCTCATTTTACATGATCTTGATAAACATGGAAGTTCTTAGTAACTTGTGTGCATTTTACACTCATCTGTTCTAACTGATGCAATAATTATTTGAGGTATTAATTATATTTTATGATGTATTTTAAAGAGACATGCAAATAACATATCTATATTTCAATAAATAATACAACATATATATCATAAACCAAATAGTAATGTGTGGCCTAAGTAGGTGTATGTATACTAGTTTGGTATGCCCATAGAGCATATACCATTTTTTTTTACCAATCGGTGATGTATCATTCAACTATTTTGCCAAGTATTTTGAAAATTGTTTTATTATTTATCCCTACCTAAAAATTGACCTATGGGTAATAAGGTGTAGAAAAGGTATGATTAATTTTGTATTTACTACAAAATAATCTTACCATTTTATTTTTAAATGATGTTAAATTATTATAAATAAAGGCTGAAGGTATGCCAAAAAGGGAAGTGATATTGGTCATCAAAACCCTATATATGTCATCCCTTATGGTAAATTAAAATGGAATTGTTTCCACCCATTTTGTAAAATATTGTGTAGTTGTAATTATAAATTTTTGTCCACCAATATATACCAGATTTACCTTGCCTATAAAATCAAATACCTTTAAGGAAAAAGGCCATGGTGAAACAGTCGATTGTAACTCATGTGATGACTCATGATTAAAATTATATATTTTTGACATTACAAAAATATTTTTATATGTTCAATACATTCTTGTTAAATTTTAGATAAATAACCCTTACATAATACTTTTTGACACATGGCATGCCCAATAAAATGTCCACCACACTTGTTGTCATGCATTTACAAGAATGCAGTGTGAGCTTCATCTTTGCTTAAACATTGGAATAATTATCCATAAAAAACCTTGTTTCAAATAATAACATAATGAAATACTTCACATCATAAATTTCATTTATCATTTCTTGAAAAATGGTCTATTATATAGGCTTGATAAATAAAATTATAAATATGAGTGTACCATTATGTGTTTATAATACTACGAGTAACAATGAGAAAAACCATGCAATGCATTTGATCTAAATAAATGTAAGGATTTCATAGCTTTTGTACTATAAATTTTATGTCATCATCATCAAATGTCATCAAGGATGTCACACTTTCCATAGCATCTCCATGGTAGTTATCTTTACATGGAATAATATCGATAAAAAAATGTGTCAAATGTCTGTGTGAGTTTAAATAATTTTTATTTATATGGTATAATATGATCTCATTTAGTTTGGTAATTATTAGTAACTTGATTAATAATCAACTTATAATCACTAAAAACGTGGATGTCTCTTATATTAAGCTTATGTGTCATAGATAATCTGATGATTAAGGCCTCATATTAGGCTATATTATTGGTGCAAAAAAATCCTAATTTGTAAGATAAAGGCATGTATTTACCTTCAATCATAAAAAATATAAAGCCAACACCCACTCCTATTCAACATTTTAATCCATCAAATAGCATTTTCTATGGAGTGGAAGATATATTATACTCCTCGAACTCACCCTGAAAAGCCTTGGTGAGTGGAAAAGAATCTCAAAAAAGAGACCTAGCCAATTAATCAGATATAACTTGACCTTTTATTGAATTATGGGATAAAATATTTAGATCAAAATATGTTAGCTACATCACCCATTCGGATATGATGATGATTAGGTGTGTTTCTTAATGAGAAACATTAATGGATGTTATTTAATTATAACGTGAACCTCATTATTAAGAAAATAATGCCATAATTTATGGGTAATGAAAACCAAATATAAACATAGATTTTCCATATATGTATATTGTCATTCACAATCTATGAGCTGGTGAGTGATACAACATATTTAATACTCTTTTTGATTATCATCACATTATGCTAGTAAGGCCCCTAGGGCCTCATGGGTAAAAAATATGTAAAAAGTAATGGTATATCTAGAATAGGAGGCATAAGTATTGTTAAGCTTGATAAATAGGTTTTTATTTTATAAAATATTTGTTGACATACCTCATCCCATATGAATTTTGTAATTCTTTTTAATATATGTGTGAAAGTGATTGTATTATCAGCCAATTGGGTAATGAATCATCAAATGGCTTGAATTCGGCCATGTCAGCATTACAATTGTTTTAGATTGGTTGGTGGTGGAATTTATTTGATAGATTTTAAATTTTTTGGATCAACCTAAGTTCCTCATTGAGAAATAATTTATCCTAGTATTTTTCTTGAAGATACCCCAAAAACACATTTTTTTGGATTTAATCAAACATTGAATTTGTGTAGGTGCTCAAATATTTTTTGTATATTGCTAGCATGGTCTTAATGGTGTTTTCATTTTTTAAGTAAATCATAAACATAATAATTAATAGGTTGTGTATTAAATCATGAAATATATTTGTCTTGGCCCTTTTATTTGTAGCTCCTACAGTTTTTAATACAAAAGGAATGGCTTTGTAGTAAAGTTCCCCCCAAGGAGTGGTAAATAAAATATTTTATTGATCTACAGGGTTAATTTTCATTTACTTATATCCTACTAAATCATCCATATATTAAAATGACTCATATCCATATGTGGAATCCACCATCACATTTATATTAGGTAAAGGGAAGTAATTTTTAGGTAAATCCTTTTTGAAATCATAGTAATCAATGCAACATCAAATGTCACCATTTGGTTTTTTAATAGGGACAATGTTGGACACCCAGTCAAAATTTTCAATGGTTCTTACAAATTTGGCATCTAATTTTTTTTTAATTTTCTCTTTAACCAACAATGCCACTTTAGGATACATTTTTCATATTTTTTTGCTTTACTATATTTACATCTAGTTATAATAATATATTATGAATTGCCATCAATGAATCGATCCCATACATATATAAATAATCCCAATCAAAGAGTTAAGGAAAATCATGAAGGAAATGTTGATAAGTTTTTCCTTCATCCTTATAACTCATTATAGCAAGTAAGATTAGTTTAGGATCCTTATCTATTCCAAAGTTATATTTGACTATTTCTTCATTTAATAAAGTATATTTATCTATGATAAATGGTTAGGTAGGATAGCATTTGATGGATCATGTTGGATATTTAGATTATCATTATCAACAAAGTAAGAATGAATAGAGGTAGTATAAGGAAACCTATTCTTGTCATAGAAGGAAGGGAGGTCCTCATATGCCCCAAAGTACTCTAGTAATGATTATTAATTGGAAAATTCATGTATTATTTGAATTTTTGGGGGAAAACATCATCAATTAAATGATGGTTGACCACTTGGAGCTCAATTGTGGAGATATTCGTACATTTCATTTTGGATTTTTGGAAACAAATTGTATTTTAATGGATATGTTTGTATTTAATATCTTTGTTTAAAAAAATCAACCATCATTGGTTTGTATTATTTATAGGAGAAACAAGTTGCATTATTCACTACTCATTTTTAGCTAACCCTTGTCCCTTGTGCCCATATTTTATTAAATATTGCCAACCAAAATCAGAATTATAGGCTTGTGGTGTAGTGTGAATGGGTGGTCGGACCATTGCATAATGTTTGAATGGATTAATATCCATTGGTTATGTGTAAATTAATATTTTATGGCTAAATTTTAAACATGTATGCAACATAGAAGGAACTGCATACATATCATGTATCCAAGGCCATCCCAAAATAATTTTATAGTTTAAATAATTTGGCATAGAGTGGGTAATGTAGGGGACCTATTTTAATATTCAATGTTATATATCCCAATACTTACCATGAAATATTATAAAATCCCTTTATACTCATATTAATGGTTCCAAATTTGATGGTTTGATGTCCATTATAGAGAGAAATGATATGTTACAATGTTGAGTTTGGAACCATTGTCCACAGAACTCATTTTACCATATTGGGACAAATACATACCTATATATAGAGTGGAACACAACTATTTATAAGTTTTTAAGGTTATAAGTCTTCCTTTTTAAAGGATATATTATGGTCAGTCCATTTTATGAATTTTAAGACAAAGGCCACATGTGGTGGTTCAACATCAAAAGGGCGTAAGGTCATATGTAATGCATCTAAAATAACATATTTATAATGTGAATAATTATGTAACAAGTCGAATAGCAAGGATTTGGTAAAAATGTGTTTGGATTGGGAAATAAAATGTCTTAGGGAAGATGATTACTTCATGCACTCCCTTTGGCACTTTCTAGTGACAATTAAAATCTCAATATAAACATTAGAAAAAGGAGTATGTAAGAAAAAAGGGTTTAAATACATTATAAATCATAATGAGTTAATTAGGCATAAGATGTAATAAGTAATAAACATTACAAGGTATTGAACCATGAATATTTTATAGATATGTCCATGGCAAACATGATTAGAAAATTTAGAGCAATTTAGGGATCAATAATAGAAAAATTAAAAAACCCTAAGTGTTTTAGGGTTTGATGTTTGAAGATCAAGGTTATCAAATGTCTAACCCTAAAATTGAATCTAAGTGGTTGAGGTTGGCCTTAGATTACTATTAAAGGGATATATAGAAATTAAATGACATAAGGGTGATAATCAAATATATAACATGTTTATTAGATGTTAAAATCAAATATAAGTATAAACTTAATTTATTATGTTGGGATAGTCTAAATATGGAAGAACAACTATGCTAGATATATAAATAACGAAGTGATATACTTAGATTATTCTGATGTGAATGTACTTCTAGATATAGAATCAGTAGAAATAAGGTTGGAAGAATATTATGTAACATTCATTACATTATAGATTTGACACTTTTAGCTCTCTAGATATCAATGTCAACCTAGGATGGTTGTGTCGATGCTACTATTTAGGTTTGATGTTAATGTCATGTACATAATACCTATTGGAACATGATCCAACCACATGGATGCTTCTTGAAATTTTTACACCTTTGTTCAAGTACATTTAGATCTAGGTCATGGATAGTTGATCCTTATGAAATGGAAAAAACCTATATTTCCATCTTCATAGTGACGTTGGGGAAAAATGGGTTAGTGGGCACACAATTTTGAGATGACCTAAAATATCCTAGTATCAAAGAGAACTACCTACATAGAGAATACTCTAGAAGAGGGCCTTAGGCTCATGTATTTATCCCTTACATGTTATCTTATGTGTGAATCATATAATATATGCAAAGCAGTAAAAAAATGACCTAGATTTTAACTTGCAAAATAGGGATCTTAGGTTGCTCCTTCACTACTTCAGACCTATAGATGTGTTTTATCTATAAGAGGTATGGAAATATGGAAGATTTATTTAATTTAATGATTGATAGAGTGTTTTTAATATGTTTCTTTATTCTCTTTGGTATTTTTTATATGTGTTGTTAGGTGTTTTTAGGTTAGAAATGAATGAGGGTTGATCTTTTATTTATAACAATCCCTTTGGAGTAATAACTAGAATTGAAACACTTATGCCAATAGGATATGTTTCATTTTTTGATTTGATGACTTTATGGAACTAGACACTTATGTCAGTATATGAAATAACATCAACTTTATTATCTATATTAGAAATTAATGTCTAGGGAGTAGGAAAATAGGAACGAGTTCACAACTTACAAAAATGGAAGATATGTAAATTTTAAGCATTATGGGAAAGATAGAATACTTTGGTAATCAATATAAGATTGTTAAAAATAATATATATAGGAAAAGGGGTGACCATCAACCCTATCTATATGATTAGGACTCGATAGTGATGACACATGATAGATTTAGGGATAGGAGGAAGATCTAAACTCAACCTACATCTATCTATGGGGTGATTTTAATAGAGAAAACTGTGATACTTGTGAAATTAGGAGAAGTAAATAACTAAGAGGAATAACCAAGGTCTTAGTTTTCAATTGTATAAGGTTGAGTTTTATATAATCATAAAATATTATCTACACAAAGCTTATGTATATGCTATAAGGTATGATTATCACTAGGTATTGAGATGTAACAATGGAAACAAAGGGGTGTATCAAGGATATAATAATAATGCCACATGTAAGGAGTTGAAGAACAAGGGTAACTTAGATAAAAAATAGTTATAACATACTAAACTACTAAGAAATTAAGTGGTGAAATGATTAACAAATGGGTAGTCTATATAATTTAAGGTGATAAATAGGAAGCCTAAGAAACCCTATAGGTATACCACATTATTATATATAGGGAGTATAATAAAAAAATGATTAAAAAAATACGTGCATATGGGAATAAAAAATTATGTCTATGTAATAGTTAAGTGAATTAAAGAGAGTAGGTATAGATATAATTATCTATGAGTGGACTTCTGGAAACATCAATCTCCCCCATTTAACTCAAGTGACATTTTCCAAGATATGTTATAGGTAGAAGAACTCAAATTCTAAGATGAATACCTATATATCCTTAGATGGGAACTCCAAATATCTATAAAATCCTTGTCATGTCTCCTCCTATTGATATTTGAAGACATTTTTGAAGACTACACCTCCATGATAAAATCTTAACCTCTAACTATTCATTTTGATACTTAGGATAAAATATGTGAGTACAAGTAGAGTATATGAATATGTTATATATTTGGGGTTGATAATATGACCCCTATATATAGGAACCCAATACCTATAACTAACCATAAACTCTAATATGGACTATATCATATAGGATAATATAATTAGAAATATTTTAATTGACATAAAACTATATCGGTTTAGAAAATGTAGTACAAATGACAAGGACAAGACTCAAAACTATACTAGATAGTCTGATACAATACAAGGAAATAAAATCATGAAATAAACTATATCAACCTAGCCAATATAGTAGGATACATTTTTGGTATAAATATTGTATATAAATTATATGGTGAGGTGTTACACATGGATCTATAAATAGTGGCTCCCCACAGTAACACCTAAACCATTTTCATAACTTGTGATAATTGTAGAGACACTTCTTTGATCTATGTTACACCAAAAGGATCTAGATCACTATACCATACAAAAATTTAAAATTATTTAACATCCAGATCCATGGTAATAATATTATCCACTTTGATAAGTTACACACATATTTTTTAACCCATAAGATCCAACACCACTTCTCCATTATTGCATAACCCCTATAGTGTGAGATTGTTAGTAGTGCTAGCTGGTGATGTGACTAGATAAACTTTATAATATCATTAGTCACATATGGAAAATAATTTAAATTCCATAATGTATCTCAAAATATCAACATGTAATGTGTGTGTGTGTATGTGTGTGTGTGGTGTCTATATATATATATATATATAATCATACATATTTCTCAATAATTATGTCTTGTATGGGATAAAATATTAAGATACATTCACTATTTTATTTAATTTTAAAGATATACATACATACATATATATATATAT
>JARHVA010007972.1:420000-576897 GCA_037957365.1 Torreya grandis | reverse complement strand
AAAAAAATCATTTTTATCCATTAGGAAACAAATTTCACACATCACATTCACTCAAGCATTTTAGTATGTTGTCAGACTTATTTAGGGTCTTTATGATCATCCATAAAGCACCAGACACCAATTGACCTCATTCCACCTAGAGAACCTTCTTGAGTGAATCCATAAACTATTAAAAATGTATTATATTACCATTAAAATTTTATGATATGGTGTGAACGTGTGAAGTTGCCTCTCAGGTAGCAGGGCTAGTGTTCTTAAACTTGATAGAAGTCTAGTTTAGGTTTTAAGCTTCAAAACTTAATCCTACTATAGGTAAGGATTCAAACATATCAAAAATAATCTTACCCATTATTATATATTATTTTTCAATGATTATCACTATTTTTTGTTCATGTGGTGTATTGATTAGGAAATCTAAGGTTATAGTCTTGTCACTTCTTTACTACCCCTCAATGGCATTTGGGTTGAAAACTAAGGTTTTGGGAAACCTAAAAGTATATTGAGACGTTTTATATGTTTATGTGTTTAATTTAGGGCCCTCCATGGGTTTTTACGTTCTAATTTTTGTGTTTTAGGTTCAAACAAATCCCTTTGTCTCAAGGTTTCCCTTGTTAATGGTGTGAGAAAGGTCTGAGACAAAATGGGTGAATATGCTTACTCCCTATATTGATTTGAGGTGGCCCATGGATGTCTTTTTTAAAATCATAACCATATTTTTTATCAATTAATAAATAATAATTATGCCTATAGGGGCCTCAAAACATCAAATCTCTTTCATGACTAGGCAATCTAGTCTAGTGGTCTATAACTAGGTGATTGTATTTTATGATGGGGTCCTTGAACTTGTAATATAGTCTCATCTTATCACATTTAAAACTATGTATGCTCAATATGGATTTTTTTAAATTACTACCAACTCTATATTAAAAATATCATAACTTCAATCTCTCTACAATTTTGAGATCCTTCTTGAAACCTCTAAACTGAGCTTACAACTTTGAGTGTCTTGCTTAGTTCAATAGTGGCACTTACTCCATGACATCAACACCCATTTATTTAGTGAATGGTATTGTAGGAAAATAATTATCATTTATTCAATTGAATATTTAAAACATTCAATAGGTGAGGTTAACCCATCTTCTACATGTATCATTCACAGGTGGTTTCAAAAGGGCTAGCTATAGGTGCACTCTCCCCATGACCACTGTATGCATTTAGAAACCTGTCATAATGATAACTTCTTGAAAAATTATATGGGTTATGTAGGAGGGTTATTTATTTTCCAATACCATAGAGAGTCTAAAAATTCTCACTGGTCATATTGAAGCCTCCACCTAATGAGACAAAATTGTAACATGAAGAAACTTGGAGGTCTCTTGCATTTGCATACAATAGATGAGTTATAATTATGACACTATAAGACCTTATAAAACCCTCTTAAATCTCCTAATTTTTTTATACAATAATAAGTTCATATTTTCAATAAGATTACCCAAAAATCAAGGTGGTGGGGTTTAGAGACTTCTCTAAGCACTTAACTTTCTTAAGATTTATTTATAAATAATACGAGCTTGACCTAAAGACTAATGCCATGATACTAAGATCATTGGGGTCCCCATACCTAGTAAAAATATTAGGATACATATCTCCATATTTTATGGAATACACACTTAGGCATGACCCTTGTAAAACTACCAAGGGATTCGATGAAGTGAAGACTAATTATTTTGCCATTTTTGAACCTGTAAAAACTCTCTAAATGTTTAAAAATCTTTAATAAGTTTGATATTAACTTCTCACATGTTAACTCTTGAAGATGACCATAAAAATGATCATAAATGCCCCCTTTAGCTTGATTTCTCCTTCTTTGAGCATTGAAACTGCAAGGTATGACTAACGTTTGACTTGCTCTAACATTAACAACATTATCAAACACTTTATAATGATTCATAAGTACCACTTGTACCTACCATATTTCATATTCATCTTGGAAATGACTTTATAACCCTTAAGAAATAGTTTCAAGTGCATAAAAAGCTAGTGAAACTAGATGACCTCATGGAGTGGACATTTCCTTTAACCAAGACCTTGCAAGACTTATATGGAATCTTATTCACCCCATATGACAAATTATTTATGAAATAATATTTTAAAATACCCCCATTAGACACAATAGAATCCTTAACATCCCTAAAAACCTTAATTTTTGCTATGAAACCTTAATTTATCTGAGCTGACTAGAAATAGGTTTAAACTCATGATTTATTAATGCAAGGGCACTTGTAAGCTATGATAAACTATATAAAATTCTAATAGAAAGGGAACATGAAAAAAAATTGGACTCATAAAGACCAAACATGAGGTCATATTTTGATTAAATTATTGGTGACTTTTTGGGGCAGCCTACCTGCTAGACTGTGAGACCAATAACCTTTCTTCAACCATTGGGTGATGGAGTCAAGGTAGAGAAGCCTTAAAACTAAACTAGATCAAGATAAAAAAAAAACCTAAACACACTAGAGTACACTAAGACATTGAAAACAATATGTTCAAGGAATTTAGGGAAAACCACACAATAAAGACTAAAAAAAAACACACCGAATAAGAAGGAGAAAACAAATGCACATAATCACTTATTAAACACACACCACACACCTCCTTATTTACATGAATAACATTCATATCATTAGTAGTAGGGATTAAAATGGATACCATTTATATGAATAACTAAATCATTTCCATCCATTCTTTCTAATTGGAAATAAATGTTTTTCTTTCATTTGATGATGATGTATGGCCCACTCCACAAAGTGTCAAACTCGGTGTGTCTCTCAGGCTTTAATCTGTCCTCATCTCAATTAGTTAATATATCATCCTCTTGGAAGACTCTTGGATTTTATTTCTTATCAAATTAACTCTTCATTAGCACTTGATGTTTCTTAATGGCTTTGTGAGCATTGTCTCTAGTCTCTTACAACTCCATCAATTCTATAAACCTCACTCCATTAGAGTGTTTACAAGCAATTCTAATTAATGTACAAAATCTAAGTTAGTAACTCTTAGGATATGGATATTCTATATTATCTCCCATAAAAAAGAATAAAATGAGAGTTACCAATTAACCTTTTAGGTGTGATCTTATCATCCCATAGGTTTGTCTTTAATTTAGTATGTCAAGATCTTTGGTTGTTGTCCAAAGTCCTCTTGATGATCTTGATTAGGTTCTCATTAGTAGACTTAGCTAACCCATTACCTTGAGGGTAATATTTAGATGATGTAATCATATATATACCATTTCTATTTTCCCAATTAATTATCTTATCATGAATAAAAGAAAGTGTATTAACTAAAATGATGGTAGAGGGAGTTCTAAACCTTATTAAAATACCTTCACAAAAGTCCAAAATGGAACTCTCATTAGCCTCCTTCAATGTAACTACCTCAACCCATGTTGTAAATTAATCAATTTATGTAAGGATCCACTTATGGCTAAGACTTGATGGAGGATTAATCATGCCAATGGGGTCAAGAATCCATTACATGAAGGGTTGGTCCACTTGAATGGGTCTTAATAGTAGAGATGCAAGTTTTTGTTTGGATACAAAGAAAGCACACTGAAGACACATTCTCACCCAAGCATATAAATATTTTAAGAGGCTAGGATAACAGTATCATACCGTCATGATCTTTTCAATTAGGTTCCTTAGAGAGAAATGACCCCCTACTATTCCATTATGAAACTTTTCAAGTAATACACCAAATTGATCACTATCAATGTACCTCAATAATACACCATTTTTGTATCTTATAAAAATAATGCCATATAAAAGATACTAAATAAGGTTATTAAACTAAAATACCTTCTTTTGGACCTACTAAATCTATTAGGACACTCACCATTTTTGAGGAATTGGATGATGTCTTGTGTCTAACTTTGTAGAGGCATGAGATCAGGTAGTTCAAGGTAGCCTTGATTGACCAAAACTTCATATTTTGGTTCATGGAGATATGAAACCAAGTGCTCACATAAACCCTTACCCCTTACTAAATTGGTCACCTTGATGTCAAAATCATACTCCATGACCTTTGTAATCCACCCTATCCTCTTTTCATTGAGGTCTTTACTTAAGAATAACCATGTGTTTAAACTTCTTCATACCTCTTACAATAATAAGGGATTTATTATCCAAAAATGTGTATTTGGATTCATAATCATCCAAAACTTTACTAAAGAACACAATAGGTTGTTCAATACTTGCATCATTCTTTTACATAAGCATAGCTAAGATATTGTCATGGTTACAAAATGTATATAAAATGAAGTCTTAAAAAAAATCAAGATTTAAAAGAGTGGGATCTTAGGAAATTGCTTTCTTAATAGCTTCAAACTATTTTTTACCTTCTTTAGTCCAAGTGAAAACCTAATTATTTTTTAGCATGGTTGTGATAGGCTTCACAAAATGTGAAAAACTAGGTATGAATATTATAACAAAGTTTATCTTACCTAAGAATCATTAAAGTCATTTATTGTGTAAGGGAAATTATAGTCCTAGAATAACCTCTATCCTTTCAGGGTCAATGGATAGGCCATCTTTAGAAATAATGTGTCTTAGAAGCCTACCTTCATAGATAGAAAAGATGCACTTATTTGGGTTAAGGGACACTCCATACTATCTACATCTCTCAAATGCCTACCTAAGATGTTTCATGTGGTCATTTCCATATTTTGAGAAAATGATTATATCATCAAGGTACACTAGCAATATCTTATTGATTAGGCCTTTCAAATCCATGTTCATTGCCCTCTGAAAAGTGTCAACAACATTTGATAAGCCAAAGGGAATCTTACTATAAGAAAATATCCCCCATTTTTTATGAAATGATGTCTTGAATTGATCATCTTCATTCACAAAAAATTGATTATCACCAGAATATCCATCTAGGAGTGAGAAGTGTTGAGAAACTAAAAAACCTTAAAAAATATACTCCATAGGGGGTAAGGGATAATGATCTTTGAGTGACACCCTATTCAGGTCCCTAAAGTCCACACAAAGTCTAATTTCTCCACTCACATTCCTAATAGGAATAATATTAGATAACCAAGTTGAGTATTTGATAGGGAAGATTATCTTAGACTCAATTAGTTTGGTGAGTTTCATTCTCATGAGTTGCTCAACTTTGGGGTTAATAGGCATTTATTTTTGCCTAATTAGTTTGAATATAGGATCTAATTAAATAGTATGGTGGGATAAGTTACATTCAAACCCTTTTATATCATTATATTTGTAAGAAAATATATTATGGAATTATCTACACAACTCAATACATGCTTGTTTTTTGAATGGAGAGCATACCTTACCTAGTTTGAGGAGCTTGTCTTTGAAGATTAAGAACCTTTCATGGTTCTCCTCCTTTATGGACATGCCCACCTTATCTTTCTTATTTTGTTCATCCTCATTGAAGATACTCTCCAGGGTGACCAATGCCTTAGGTATCTTGTTTTTTCTTAGCTAGATAATTTGGTCCTTGTAATGATCATGGAGATTCTTCTATTTTCTTAAAGAGAACTCAACCTTCTCTTACAATAATTTTATAATTTTCTTGTCACTATAAAAGACCTACCAAAAGAATTCATTGTGAAATATGGAAGGCATCATAATGACCTTGATATGTGGCTAGTTTCCTCATTTATTTATAAAATTAGGTCTGTCAAACTATTCCCCTATAGCAGCTCACCTATCAACATTCTTATTTTGTTCTCTTAGGATTGGTTGTATGTTGAATACACTAAAACATTTAATTAAATCCCATAAAATATTATTATAATACTTAATAAAAGGGTTATTTGTGGCATTAATATTCATTATTTTATGCATAATTAGCTTACTATCCCCATACACTTTCAAATTCTTGATTCCCTTCCTCTTTGACCATTGATGGCTATAAACAAGGCCTTCATACTCAACCACATTGCAGGTACAATTGATATAGAGTATATATGAGGATTAATAATAATTTTTATATGGGTAAAAAACCATAAAACTAGATTATACACCTATATTGATCTTTGAACCATAAAAAAACATCTTCCACATTCCATCACTCTCATCCTCTTCCTTGGTAAGCAAAGGTATTGGTGTTCTTTACTCATGTAGGCAATACACCCATAAATCAGTATCTTCCATGAAAACATAGGGGTCATACTCATATATATCATTACCATATTAATGTAATAAGAGATAAAAAATACCTTCAAGAGGGGGAGATTCTCCATCATCTATGGCATGCTCCTTTTGCTCATTTATAATGCAATTCAGATTGGAACTAGTTTTTATATCTGGTTCAATGTGGAAATTGGCCAATGGATATGTTATTATTGTAAATTTATCTCCATAACTAATACTAAAATTTATTAAAAACTAATAAATATAAACACACCTTCCTATCTTGGTAGTGAACTCCCTTGATAGGTAGATGGCAAAGTGTGCAGGCAAATCCACCACCACTATGTCTTGTAGAGTTGTAAAGCTTGGGAAATCATGAAAGAAAACTTTCAAACCTTTAATGAGACATATTGACTTTGATGGTGTTCCATCAAGATGGAACACTCCTTTTTTATAAGTCTCATTCTTCAAGCTCAACTTGTCTACAACTAGTTTAGGCATGACTGAAGTGTTTGCCCCACTATCTACTATGCAATTATGAAACAAATTATCTCCCACAATGAGGGTAATATAGAAAGTTGGAAGATTTTGGAATTTATTAAAGTTTAAAAAATATGAGTAGGTGCATTTTTTAGGGCTACACCAATATTATTTGATGGTTATGGGGGAATATGGAGTTGGGATAACTGCTCTTAGAGTAACTCCTTTTGGTTAGGTATGTTGAGTACCTCCTAAAGGGATATGATTATTATTATGCTCATAAAGGATTAAATGATATTCAAAGGAGAGACACTAACCTTTTATTTAATCCTTGGAGGTATTGAAGTACCTTGATATTGAGGCAATGAAGGCTTGACCACCTTTTCTAAGTTTTAATTTTGAAGAAGTATAAGACTTGTAGAGGCTTCAACATTTACATTCATACACTATGGCCTTTAAGAGGGGTTGTTTGGAGTTGTATCCATATAATGAAAATATCCAATAGATATCCTCTTTGATATTATGTTGGATACAACTAAGGTGCTTTGATTTATGAGAAAAGTATCCTCCTTTTGATAGTTCATGAAGCTTGTTCTTAAATTTCTACACTCTCCACTTGGTTCTGCTTGCATGGAGCCATCATCTTTTGATGTCAAGTAAGGAGCAGTACCTCCTTGAGCCACCAAAGTTTTAAATTCCCCCTCATCAGCATACATGAATTGACCTTGAAGTTACTCCTAATTATTTTTCCATTCTTCTCCTTTAACTAGTTTGCTATGGATTGGAGCCATGGATCTTATGGTAGGATAAGGATTTAGATTGTAGGCATTAAATGAACTATTGAAATTAGGTCAACCTTGTCCCTTCCCTTAACCATTATGATGAGGTATAAATCTTTTTGCTTGTGGAGGGTAATATTAGGAGTTTTTGGTAAGATCCAATATGTTGATTTGATTTCCTAGTTAAAGCTTTTAAGGTCTTATATTTTTCTTCCCAATCAATGGCATCATTTGATTTCTTTGGAACAACTTTAGACTTGTTATTTAGATTTAGAAAAGGAGAAAGGATTGGAGGAGTAGTATAAATGTTAGGCAAGATAGGAATTGAGACCTTTGAAGGGAGTTTACTAAATTAGATCAAACCAATCTCAGCTCTAATAGCCACATCATAGGCCTTAAGTAAAGTATACCCTCCTATAGACTACAAAATTATAGATATCAATCCCAATAGCTCTAAGGTAGTTTGGGAAAACAAAACTTGTAGGGGGTCTCATGGGAGGTGGAAGCCTATTGTCATTTGGAATATTTCATAAAAATCATGCATAAATTTGATAGGCTCTCTTTGAATGACATTAATCTAATGGATAAGTGATGTATAATCACTCTTATCCTAAAATATTTGAGTCAAAAACTTTCCAAACTCATCCCACATAGTAATCCATCCACCTGGTAAGGTTCTATACCAATCAAAGGATTTTCCCCTAAGAGACATGGCAAGTTGTTTAAATATTATCATTGATGTCAAAGGATTTGCTATTCATTAAATAATATAGTCATTAAGGTGAAGGAATTTATATGAGTAACTATGAGCTACATTAGGTATGCTATGGCTTGCTACAGACTACATCAGATTTTCTATAGACTACATCAAGATGGTTATGGACTATATCAAGATTAATAAAAATTGCATTAGATTTGATATGAATTGCATCAAAGTTACTATAGGCTGCATTAAAGTTACTACAAATTGCATCAGGGTTGCTATGGATTACATCAAGGGTGCTATGGATTGTATCAAAGCTACTAAAAATTACATCAATATAACTATAGACTTCATTAGACTCAAAATAAATGTATTCTAATGATTTATAGGTTTATCCCAAATTCATTTCACTTAGGTTGACCTATGTGAGTGAGATGTTATATAAGATAATAGGAATTATGTTTGTAAAGGTGAATAAAATATTATGTAGCTGACTATAGAGTTTTGTTTGGCCTGATTCAAGAGGTTATTTAGTACTATCTTGTATATAGAAAAGTTCAAATTGTCCTTTTGAATTATGAAAATAGAGAATAATTATTCACTAAGGAGTAGTGTAGAGGTTCATTGAGGGATGGATGGACAAAGAGGCATGAGTATGAAATCATCAAATGATTCATATAAAATATACTAAAAGAGATGAGCACATACTATAGAGTCTATGAAAATAAAGAGTAGAGAGAAATAGAGACTAATGTGTTTATTTGATTGATAAGTAGAAAAGCAATAGAGAAAATGTGAGGTTGATAAGCAGAGAGAGAGAGAGAGAAAAATTATACCATAACTTGTTAATAGAAGCAACTAAGAAAGGTGGATGATTTGAATTACCTAAGTTTATGCTTGGCAAAGGGGGTTGTAGCCTCTTATAGATTGGTATCTACAAATTAAGGAGTTGGTGCTTCCTAACAAGTGGGTACTTGCTGAATCTTTTTATCAAGTTGGTGCTTGAATATTTGGGGTTGGTGTCTCAAACAAAGTGTGTGATTAATAATCTTATTGAATCATTTCATATCTAATTTATGATAAGTAATCGATGCAGTGGTCACTATGGGTTTTCTTCCCTTTAAGATTTTCCCACCTATGTAATGTGTTATGTATTTATGTTCTTTGTTTTGGTTTGATTGATCTATGGATTGTATATTGACGCTTGGTTAACAAACTAAATAATTAGGAGAAAGTTTTAAGAGATCATTAATTTACCCCCCTCTTAGTGGATATGTTGATGTAATTAATGCGCTCCCTATGTCACTAAGGAATGGTGGGAAAGTAAGAAACTCAATTTAAAGTCTTATAAGACTTAGGGCTTGAGTTGTTTATACAACTAATATTGGAAATAAAAAAATAGAAGAGATATGGTCACCACTTAGAAAGTATACAATTAGAACATGTTATAGGGATAATAGATATTATGTAGTGACACCTTTTCTTGATAATATTTTTAAATCTATTTCAATCTCTACCAATTATTTCCCAACATATAAACAATGGATATTTATAGCATGAACTACATTAAATTGAGTCATGGGTGGATTCAAGAGTGAGTAGGGTAAAGTATAAAAGAGAATTTACTTTAGATGATCAAAGTATCATTTCTTTTAACTTTTATGATATCAACACATAAAACTAGAATTTACTAACTCTAGCATAATGCTCAAAGCTAGATAAATGCAGTTAAAGATTCAAAAGAAAATAAATGCATATATCTAGAAGCATACATTTCACAAAGATAAATCATTCACAATAAATTACATAGAACATTTAATTGAAAATGAGATGAAAAAAGAGCATGTATACCAATAAAATTATCAACCTAGTGTTAAACTCAAGCTAATAGATGCTTATATTGAACATTATTGCCAAATTATTCAATAATAAAGAAACCATTAGCCATCTAAAGCATGAGAATCATAAATCATAGAATACACCCAATAAAGGACTTTAGAAACACTCTCAAGTTCTTTGGCTCTTTGTATTAATTCTTGTAATAACTATTTTTGATTACAAATGAGGGAAACCTACCTATATATAGGCTCAAAAATGCTTAAGACAAGTTTATGTGGGTCCATAAAAGGCTCGCAAATATATCCAAATGGTTAAAATTTTACAATGGAATATTTTGAATTCAAATTACAAAACATAATGGAATATTCGTAAGGTCTTGAAGGTTGTTGAAAGGCCTATTGCTATTGTTGCCTCTACTTTTTCTCTACTTCATCCTTGGTCCATACTTTAGCATATGTCAATTAACCCTAATCTCTCTGGGTGAATTCTAGGATCATCAGTTGAAATAAGTCAAGTATCTCCTAAATGGGATTATCATGTTTAGCAAGCATAAGCCTTAATGCTTCTTATATTACCTCTACATTATATATCCTTTCATTGGAAAATGCCATGATATTCATTACCTTGATAGTCATTTTTCTATTAGATACATCTTGTTAGAATTTGCCTATAAACACCTTCATTTGGGATCTAAAATCTTGATCATCCATAAAATAACCATCAAGCTTGGTTGCCCTAGTGACCATGTCATCCTTTAGCATCAAGGCAATCTTGAATTAAATTTTATCTAAGGATGTACTTACATCCTTGATCTAATCTAGCCATCTCTTCAAAACCCCCTCTTGTTCATCAGGTTGGTTTCCAGAGGAATGATATCCTCAAGTGGCAACAACTTGAGGTTAGGAAACTTATTATTTATAGAAACTCTAGGCATGTTTTCTAGCTTGACATCATAGAGTTCAAGTTTATGGAAAATTTAATGATCACCTTGGATTTTAGGACCTGATCTTCATATCTTCTCTTCATAACTTTATAAATGTTAAAGACATTGATGACAAAATTTATTATTTGACTTATAGTGTCATACAAAACTATTGGCATTGCTTACTCCTTTAGTATTTTAAACTCCTATTGCATCCCCTTCATCAATGAAATTATAAACTCTACTTGGGCTTGAACTAAGGACATAGGATCTTCTACATATTCTTCCACCTCTCTGGGGCCAACTTCCTCTTCCTTGTAAAAGTGAAGAGGGATTCTTTAATCTCATAGACCAAAATTGAGCTTGATTATGGATGCTCAACCTACCTTCTCACCACACTCTTCATGTTTCCTATGGCTACATCAAACCTCATGCCAACTTGGGGTGCAAAGGGGACTAATTGATGCCTCTCTTACGTTTGTACTTATATTATATCTCTAAACCAATTTGGGGTAGTAGTAGGTGTTGTCTAAGTGGGAGGTGTTTGTGATGGAGGTGCCTAGGTAGAATAAGAATCCAAGGTTGTGATAGGGATGTATAAGTTGGTTGGGTCTAATTTTTGAAGTGCGTCAAATAAATATTTAACAGGGTCCATGTTGAGAAAAAATGAAGGTATATTTGAAGGTACACTCATTTTTGTAGTTATGGTAATGTTAAATGGCTTATGAAAAGGGAAGATCTTTGAGATAGGTTTAAATGGATTTGTAGGTATAGGGGAACCAATATCAAGTGAGGCACTTGATGTGGTTGCCTAGGAAGCAATCATATGTAGAGTGGCATGAAAAATAAAATGGGGGAAGGTGATTCCAAAGGAGATACCAACTTGGATCATGCTAGTATCCATCAAGGATTGGGTAGTGGTGGTTTCAATCATTGATGGCATTGGAGCTAATGGGGAAATAGTGGTAGTGGCAATAAAAGTGGAAGCAGAAGTAGATGTAGATGTAGATACCATTAGGAAAGAAAGTAATGGTGTTATACTTATAGTGGGATCCTATTGTATGATTGAAACCCCTATGATTTCATGAAAAGCTGATGGAGGTGAGACTTCTCCTCTCATGGTAGTCTTGGGAGACTTATTTATCTTATAGAACTTTTCAATATTTATCTCTAACATTTTCTATAGTTATTTCATTGAAAGCTCAATGCCTTGTTGTAGTTATTCAAAGTCAATGACATCTATGTTAGGATGACTTATGCTCTCTAGGATAGCTCCCATAGTAGACGTAGAGATGAATGTGGGTTCTTAGGAGGGGCTAGGTTGGCTACCAAATTCTCTTTGCTCAGAGCTTATAGGTGGCCCTTGTCCACTTGAAGTGGAAATAAGTGAAGGTATGCATGGCTTGTTCCTAATGAGAGTAACATTATCTTCTTCTTCCTCTTCTTGTCTCTCCTCATAATTTGCATTGAACATGCTTCTATGAGTTGGTGGAAGTTGAGGCCTTATGATTTCTTCCTTCTTCTTCTCCCTATCTAGCCTCATTTTAAGCTCTATGTTCTTTCCAGTAACATTTTTGAGGACCACCTTTTCATTCATGGCATCCATATATATATATCCATTTATGTACCTATTTTTGGTGCTTATACTGCATATCTATGTCCTTGAATTTGAGTAGGTGTTTGGAAATGATGTTGTTTGGATCCCAAGGCTTGAAATCATCCTTGGGAAAGGTATGAGTCCCTATGCCTTACAACCATAGTGACATCATGCCATTTTATAATTTTAGTCGTCCCCAACTTGTATGGGACCTTGTGGGGGACTACCTTCTTCTTATTCTTGAATATTCCATAAATTACATGTATTAGTTGATAGGCCATCTCCTCCTCATCTAATTTCAATGGTACATATCTTAGCAACCTAAGAGGAGCCACCATCACCCCTACTACCTTGATGACCATGAAATATAGGTATAGATAATAAATACACATCTATCTTAATATCTATCTAACCTCTAGGGGAACCTTACGCATTTCATATTTAGTGATTGATTTATAGATAATTAGGTATAAGTCTTCTACAATTACCTTGATATTATGCCTAAAGAAGTGAATGTACATTATAGAGAATAATTAAGGATTAACTTTTGATCATACAGGGGACCATGAATTTTGACCTAGTTGGGTAGTTACAAAAATTGTATCTAATAGGTAGATCATCATGTATAATTGTGAACCATTATGGCAAGTGTCATTCATTATATAAACTAGATTATTGTTGATGATGTCTCCAAGTGAGGGAATCTATTGATCCTCTAAGATGTTTTATAGTAATGGTAGGGTCCTTATGTCTACATACCTAATGTGTGCATTGAAATATATTCTATTTATAATATCCAATTCAATCAATCTTGACTCCCTTCCTAAAATAATGAATGGTTACATTCCCTTGGTCATCCATGAAACAACCTTGATTGGGTCAATCACCCATAAAGACAAGATTGTCTTGAGTTTATGCACCTCATACCAATTTTCAATGATGCTTTAGTCATAGTATATTTATGGTAAAGGTAGGTCATAGTAATTTTCAAATCTTGGCCTTGATATGAAGGTGATTGGGAGCCCTTGGTTCATGGATTTGAACAACCCATCCTTGCATCTTATCCTAGTGAAGATGCCATATACTAGTTTAGTGTATGGCATGACCTCTATCTTTGTTGCGGCCTTATGGAGATCAATAGCTTGGATTAAAAGGATATAAAAATCCAATTGTATTATGTGAGTTATTTTCTTAGCTTCATCAACATCTCTAGGTGCTTCAATATTGAAATATATGCTACTATAATGCATGTCCCTTGAGTTTATGGCCTCCAGGATAAATTTTGTGTCTTTGAAAATAATTAAATTGTCATAATGGGGTAAGAATTCATCATTTAAAAAAGAGGTGTTCTTACCTGGAGTGAAGGGACCTGATTGTGTCATTTATATAGTTTTTTGGGTAGTAACCAATGTCCTCTTATATCTCTCTGTAACTCTCAAGTTCCAACAATGGTGGTCAGGGTGTAATTCATGAATAGCTTGAGCTTCATCATACTATGAGAATGTAAATAGTAGAGAGAGATATAGGTAAAAATATCCTAGTTGAGTAGTATTTTGAAATATTTATTTGATTAATACAATTGTGATGGTAATTTTGGTTCATACCATATTAGTGGTGAGATCGTCAACTTTGTATATCTTCAAACTATTGCTTTTAGTAATTAATTACACTATTATTCAAATTTAGCACTATTTAGCATCTAATTTGCCATCAATTTTAGTTTAAAATATAAATATTGCCACTTTCTAACACATGTCATTCCACCTTAGATCCATCTAGGCACTAGTGGTACCTGGATATGATTAAGCTACTTATTTGGCTCAAATCATGATACATGGCACTTTTTGATTGCCTCACAGGTTTTTAGAATGTAGCTTAGTGTGATGAGTAATTGGTATCTTATCACATGGAATATTTTACTTCTTGGTGAGCTCTTAGGAAATTTTTTAGTTTTGATTAGTCATGGGAGTGTCATGTGTTACTTTTGTGGACAATCAAGTTTTTCCTTGTTCGATGGCTCTCTCATAGGCAATCAAGTTTTTTTCCTAATAGGTGTCACCTCCAAGAGGCAATATTTTTTATCTTTGGATGTTTCTTCATGGGAATGATATGTGGCATCATATCATGGTTATAAGGTGGACACACATCATTCTTATGGGTGATCTCATTGATATCAGGATGTAGCTTTACAAGAATGACATATGGCATCATCATGTGGGCCCAAAATAGACATACATCACTTTCATGGGATTCTACTCATTCCTCTGCCAAGTGTCATTATTAGAAGGTATATCAAATAGATATATACCATTGAGCCTTGATTAGATGATTGAGGTGTTACCAAATGTATTAATTGTGAGCTCTTATGAGATTTTAGATGGATGGAATGTAGTGTGTACATGTATTGATATCAGATGAACCTATAGTGAACATGTGTCACCTTAGAATGCTACTCAAGTTTGGGTGATTGTACTTGAGATATGTAGTGGCATATTTTGGTCCTCTAGTTTATAGAAATATATGTAGTGGCTCATATTGAATGGGATTTCTCATGGGGGATAAGATCTTGACACATAACCTTTGGATTTGAATTCAAATGGCTAGTCCCTTCATGAGTTCTTCAGATGGCACCATGTGGTTCATGAGTTTCATTATATTTGTGCCAAGTGTCTTATGTGGGATGTGATGAATCTTTAAGGTGTTTGTAAATTTTGGTGAGGTGGATACCTATGCATTTTAGGTAATAGTCTTTAATTTAACATCATGTGAGGCATCATAAACTACTAATTTATCTTTGACATCCTACAAGGTCAAGAGAGAAGTTAAATTAAAATTCTAAAAACATCAAAGCCCATCCTAATTAGATTAAAACATGTTTAAAGAAAGATTCTACAAGTAATGCTTTAAACATAGTATAATATTAGTTTAATGAAATTTGACAATGCTTGTTACATTCATGCCAATTAGAGAACTAGGTAGAACATCCTTAGTGAAGGCCTATTTTTCACATCATTAAATCAATTCATAGTTAATCATTCATTATTTGAATAAAATTTGAAAATCTTGTAATAACTAGAATATTTATTAAGTACTAATCCGTATTGTAAAATAAATAATTAACTAAAAATTAGAGAAGCATAAACATTGGTAAATTAAACCAAATCACTATGCAATCAAATGATTTAACAAGCTTGTCATCTTAGGCATTTTGAAATTTAAAGAAAGGAGGGTCCCCATTTTAGGAATAGGGGGAGTTTATCATAAACAAATGGTGACCTCTATGGGGAAACATTGTAAAATGTTAGAATCTAGATCTTCTACTTAAAGATAAATAAAAAATTAGTCATCTCACTATGAATTTTAGTTAGTATCAAAACTGATTTTTAGAACCAATGAAAGCTCAGAAGCTAGAAATAAAGTTTAAATCTTAGATACAATCATACTATGTGTGTGCTTTGAGGTTATTTTACCATTGCCATTGGGTTCATAAATGATGAATTTTAAGCTTCAAGACATCAAACATGAAGTGATTTAAGTATTTTTTAGGTTTTATATAATAATGATTTATTTAGTTAGGGATGGCTTGGGAATTGATCTACTCCCAGCTAGGCATCCATAGCCTAGATAGAGGTACCTTTGGCTCTAGTTTGATCCTTTCTCTACTATCAATTGGGTATCTATAGCCCTGGTAGAGATTGCCTAAATAACCATTCATGAAGTCTAAAATAGTTTATGATTTTACTTCATTAGTCTATAATTTTTTGTTTTGCTTTTTTATACTTGCATTCATAAACTAGAATGGTTGGGAAATAGAATTAGCTAGGTATACGAGTTTTATAAAAACATAGTCTAGATGTTATTCACTCTTAGATAACAAGTTCTTCCCAAGAAATTTATTTGGTGAATTTAAGTGATAGTATGATGGTCCACATAGACTAAAACTCTTGTTCAAGTAAATGATCAATCATCTGATTCTATATTATAGCCTTAAAATAACTTAGGATTTTCATGAGAAAATTAACTTCTAATTAACTCCACCCAAATTTTCTAGATTGGAACACTACTAGAGGTTTTTAAACTTTGGATGACTAATGTCTAAAACTAGTAATACCTTCTTCCCTTTTTAGGATTAGATTAATCCAAATCAAGCTAATGAATTCTTGTCAAGAGGAATTATTACTAAGCTAGAGTGCACAAAACAAAACAAAAGGAAAATGGAAAGAGAGAAAGAAAGAAATAGGAAAGCAAAGCAAGAAAGAAAGAAAGAAAACAAAAGGAAAAAAAATAGAAAGGAAGCTACACTACCCCTACCTACTCTAACTCTAAACAAGCTTACTATCCTTCTAGAATTTGTGACAGAGTGATAGAGAAATAAAGTTTCATGTATTGACCATAAAATGACAAGGATAAGTCATTCCCTTGTAGGTCTTTGAGCATGAATGAATTTTCACATAGTATTTCTACCACTTGATATGATCCAATATAGACAAGAGTGAACTTATCATGTTGTCCTTTCTTCTTGTGGGTTTGTCCCATAGTAGGACTAAGTCTAATATTTAGATTGCTTTATCTTTGGCTTGCTTGTCAAATCATCTCTTCATAACATCTTAATGCTTACTAAAATTTTATAATGATTTATTTATATCATCATCCATTGAGATGGTGTTTAATATCATAGATTTCACTCTTTCATCATCTTCCATGTACTCAACCATGAACTCATAGGTGGGTAGCTTCAGTGTGATAGTAAAAATAGGCTACTACCTATAGACTAGTAAGAACAAGGATGCTTTAAGTACCTACTTATATCTAGTTTTGTCTACCCATAGAGAATATTTTAGTAGGGACTACCATTCTCTAGGTTTATTTTTTATAAATTTTTTGATGGCCTTCATCAAGTTTTTGTTGGTAGAATCAGTGACTCTATTACCCTAAGGGCAGTAGTTTGAATCTGACTTGATGAATATCTAATTATGATAAGCCCATTTAGTGAACTTAGCTAAGGAAAAGGCTATGCCATTGTTGCATACTAAAGACAAGGGCATCCTAGACTAAGTAATGACATTCTCTTTTAAGAATTTGATGACATCAATTGCTCTACTATTCTTGGTGGCCACTACTTTAGTCCACCTGGTGAAATAATCTATGGTAGTGAGCATGAATTTATGTCACATTGAGGAGTTAGGATTGATAACTCCCTTGAAATTGAGGTCCCATTGTATAAAGGGATTCACTTCAATCATTGGTTGTGAAGGCATGGCTGCCTTTGTCTCTCATCGATCAAATACTTAACATTAGTGATATATTCGCACATGAGCATGTGCATACTTGAATATGGTTAGACCATAGTATCCATCTCTCAATATCTTGTGTGCAGTGGTACACCCTGAAGGGTGGCCACTTCCTAGTTTATCATGAAAATTGATGATGATTTTGGTGGCTTCAGCTTTAGAAACACATCTTAGATAGGTCCTCTCATAGTTATTTCTATAAAGGACTCCTCTTTTGATAATAAAATAAGATGATATTATCATGAGGGCCCTTTTTTTCTCCCTCTTGAGGTTTAGGGGACATACTCCATGAAACAAATAGTGGAAAATATCCTTGTACCAATATCCTCTAGTTAATTGACTTATTTTGACCTATAGAACATTAATGTGGGGATAAATGTTTACAGTGAGTTGGACTAGACCTTGACCTCTCACTAACTTATTAGATTTTATTTCTAAGTTATGTTATTTAAGTTTGGTCATACACTTCCCTCTTCATTCTCCAATCTCATTCAGCCCCAACATTAACTTAACAGTTGGATCAGACACTATGGCATATGTCTTGTTCCTTAAGATGTAATGTCTAAAATTCTTGACAAAATTTACTAGTGTGTAAGCTTTCTTATCTAGAATAGGATAGTTCATCTCTGTATTCTTCAAATTATTGCTCATTAAGGCTATGGGGTGCTCTTTATCATCCTCTTTTTGTGTTAAGACAACAACAATAGTGTGATTAGAAGCAAAAGAGTATAGATAGAAATATTTATTAAAATCATGACTTATCAGAATAGGAGATTGAATAATAACATACTTGATGTCTTGAAAGGTCTTCCTTGCTTCAACAGTCCATTCTATTTTTTCTTCTTCAACATGGAGTTGAGTGGTCTAATAATCTATGCAAAGTTAGAGATAAATTTTCTTACAAAATTAACTTTTCCAAAAAAGGATTTCAACTCTTTTTTACTATTGGGAACTTTTACCTTTGAAATTTCATTGATCTTATTAGGGTCAATATTCATATCTTATTGAGTGATTACATGTCCTAAAATCTTGCCTTCAACTACATAGAATATACTTTTCTTGGGGTTTAAAGATATGCCATACCTTATGCATTTTTATAGCACTTGTTCCAAATGCATCATGTGATCTCCTCTATTTAAAAAAAAAATGATCATCCATGTAAATGATGATAAAATTACTAATTAATCCATGAATTTTGTGGTCCATCACTCATTGGAAATTTTCTCTTGCGTTGATCAATCTGAATGGCATTCATTTATAGGTAAATGTTCCCCACTTAGTGGTAAAGGAAGTTTTCATTCTATCACTCTTGTTCACTAGGAATTGGTTTTGGCCTAAAAGTCCTTCAAGGAATGACATAATTCTAGACCCACTTACCAATTTAATGACCTCATCTAAAGATGGTAAGGGATAATTATCCTTCCTTGAGGATCTATTTAAGTTCTTGAAATCAACATAGAGTCAGAGTTCTCCATTCTTATTATAGATAGGCACAAGATTGGAAACCCACATTAGGTGCTATATATTAAATATTATCCTTTCATCAATTAATTTCTTTAATTATTTATAAATTAGAGGTTCTAACACTGGACTCACTGGCCTTTGTCTTTGCCTCAGGGGTTTAAAAGCCTCTTTCAATGGGATAGTTTGAGTAATCACACTAGTATCAAATTATTTGAGGTCATCGTATGACCATGAAATGAAATATTTAAAGTTTTTAATAAGGGAAATAACTTTTGTCAGCTCTTAATTGGTGCAAAATAAACCAATTTTAACATTTTTTTCATTCTCAGGACTTCTCAAGTTCACTTTCTTGTAATCCTTCCTGCTCACCTTGGGTTATCTATTCTTAGTTCCTTATCTATTTAGATCAAACATCCTCTCCAAGGAGATCATTCCATTAGGTATTAATGTTGGTATATTTATGGTATATGTGTTTTCATTGATGTCAAGTGGCATTGGTGATCACAAAATGGTCTAACAGGTCAGAGTGAAATGGAACATGGTGGCATAGTATGCTTAGTACAATGTGTAGCTTACATGGGTGACCCAAACGGATATATTTGAGGATAATATAAATATGGTTGAAATCTTCCTAATGTTTTATAATCTCGAAGGTTTACTTCATGTGGTTTATATAAAGTATGTAGGATAGTGTGTGTCTTATAGGCCTTGATCATGTGTGGTTGCATATGGGATTTTGAGTACTATGGATTGTGTGACTTGGTAAGGAGATAAATATACATGGAATATTAATTTTAGACATGTCTATTGTGATAATAGTTTAGGTGTATAGTTTTTAAGAGTTTTCAAGTAATCTACATGATAGCTTGGCTATTGGCTTAGTTGGCCTAGGTGGGCTAGTGAGGATTTATGAAGGGTCAAAGAGTGATTTTAGAATGGTTAAGATTATATACATGGTATATGATTATATAAGAGTTTTAAAGTGTATTTAACAATTCATAGGTCAAATATTAAATTAAAAATTCAAAAAAAGGATCATATGGCTTCAAGAGGTACTAGAAAGGTGTCTAATGAGCCTGAGAAGGACTTTCTCATGTTCGTTGGCATGTGTAGGGTCTGCATGGGGAGATAATCATTTTGGATATTTTTTGGATGGTATATAATAATTTTATCCAATAATTAATTTAGGTTTTAAGGCTCTATTTTTTATGAATGATTGTTAAGAAGGTAAGCAGGTTTTTGTGTGCAAAAACCCTAGTCTTAGACTCGATAGAGAAGATATTGATGGTTTGAGATGAGAATGGATTGGGTGATAAAATATGATGATTTTATGTTGTATATTAATCTTTTAGGTTCTTCAATATGTGTTTTTTTAATCTTGACTATTTGTGGGTCTTATAGAAAAGTGCTTCTTAACAATGTTTTTGATATTGTGAGAGGTTTTTGAAAGTAACCAAGTGAAAAAATGGGTGTGTGATGAAGTTTGTGACTTGAATAAAACATTAATTAAATTTTTTAAGAATATTAATTTCTCTATGTCAAATTTATAGGTCCTTAAATATATCTAGTCAATATAAAGGAAATGTTGCCCTGAGTGAAAAAGACCAATCAGAGTGAGAAGTGAAATTGAAAGGCCTCATCTATGAGTAGGGATGGTTATAATATCTTGGAGGTGATGTATGGTATTTATTACCTCTATATATGATATTATTATTGTTCCTAGTCACTTTTAGATGATTGAATGGTTGACTCATAATTGACCATGATGGTTTTGCTAGTTAAAAGTAAACTATTTTGGATGATTGAGTTTGTTTGTAGGGTAGATGGTCAGATCAAGTGTTTATAATGGTTAGATATTGTTGATGACTTATTTAATATCCTTTCTAGTGTTTTTTATGGTTTTAAAAATCTCCTATTGGTAAAACATAGTCTTACAAGTGGAGCTATGGTTCATTTGTGACATGAACTCATGGTATGGTATATAAAGCTTGTGTAGATGATCATTGACAACCTTAGGAGACATAAATAATTCTTCCTAAGATTATATAAAGAGATATGGTTGACAATACTTAATATTGGTATATATACAAGGTGATTTTTGACTTTTGGGTGTGTGAATCAAGTTAGACAAGCAAGTGTGTGTGTTGATATTTGAAGACCTTGCGAAAAAGTTGTTGGGGATCTTGGGTAACCAATGTTTATATCAGATTAAGTAGAGGAAAATTTTACTAGAATCATCATATTTTTCTAATTCTATTGAATATTTTTTTTAGATTTATGAGTGCATACTTGTATATGAGTGAAATATTTTGTGAAGGGATTATTGCTTGTGTTGAAGAGATAATTTGGTGTTGGTAACTTGTGTGGAGTTGTATACTTGGAGAAGAATGTTATTTCAATATTTATCTATCATATTGAGAATAAATTATAATTCACTAATTATTCATTTTATAGGTGTTTTGTTGGTGTTTAACATCTTAGGTAAGTTGGTGCTTGTCATCTTTAGGGGTTGGTGCTCCTTGTGAAGTAGGTGTTTCACTAAAGCCTCATTTTTGTGATCATCTTATAGGACTGTAGTCCATTTTTTTATAGAATTTAGAGTTGGTTTTCTTCCCCATGAGGTTTTCTCACATAAATCTTATGTAATGGTTACATTCATGTTTATTCTTTGATCCATCTATCTTGCATATTAATGTGATTGGTTAAGTAGATTAAAGATTTGGGAATTGATTTTCATTATTTTTAAACATTGATTCACACCCCCCCCTCTCTTAGTAGTGTGTAATTATATCAATTATTATCATAGTAGGTCCTTTTAAGGCTTAATAACTTGAAAGGTGATTATAAGGTATAATGGCAATTTAAGGAATGCAAGGTGGTTTCTCTTCCAAACAAGCTCCATTATTTAATAGTTATAACTATACATTTTAGATTTCAAGAATGAATTTTTTTATCATGGCTATAGGATTTGATGTTTGGTATTGTTGTTGATGGATAGGTTATTCTTACTAGTTGTCTTACTAGTGATGTTGATAAGAAACAATTTGAAAGAAATTCAAAGGCTATGAATGTTATTTCTAGTGGTCTATCAGAGACTGAGTTCTCAAAGGTCATTCACTATCAAATAACTAAGGATATGTGGACTAAGTTTAAGATAATATATGAAGGAGACTCAAAGGTCAAGCTAGCAAAATTATAAACTTTTAGAAGATAGTTTTTGAGTCTCAAAAGGAAGGAGGAGGATTCTATGACATCCTTATTGAATAGAGTAGATGATGTGGTCAATATTATCAGGGGTCTTAGAGAAGATCTCAAAGAGGATGTTGTTGTTTAAAAGGACTTTAGAGCTCTATCTTATAGGTTTGACTCTAAGGTATCTTAAATTGAGGAAAGTCATGATCTTACATTAATGAAGATGGATGAGGTTTATGTATCTCTCATTTCTTATGAGATGAGTATAAATGAAGACAAGCCTCTTAATAAGGATGTTTCTTTCAAGGTAGAGAACAAGCCTAAAGAAAAGAAGACACAAAGTAAGGGGTCTCAAGGAAAAAATGTTATGTTAGATGATATATCTAATGATGATTTGATTGTTATGTTTTCAAGCAAGTTAAAGACTGGATAAGGTAAGTATAGAGGTAAGATTCCTTTTAAGTGCTTGAACTATGGTAACGTAGGTCATTTTATAAGCAAATGTCCTCACAAGCATGATAAAGATGAATATGAGGATCAAGTAGAAGGTAAGAAAGGTTTTAGGTCTAATATAAATAAGAGATCATTCAAGAATTTTTATAAGAAAAAGAAGTTCTATAAGGACAAAAGGAGTCTATACATAAATATGGATGATAGTGACTTAGAAGTAGGTGATGACTATCAATCTGATAACATCCATAATGAAAGTGAAGCTGAGAATGATGAAGTCCTTTTCATGGAAATCAAATTAGATGATGAAGGTGATTGTTCATATCTAATTAAAGGAAACTAGAGTGGATTAGATGAAGAAGATGAGGAAGACATTCCAAACTATGAGAGTGAAATTAAAAATTGCTCTTGAAGATTTGAAAATTAAAATAAAGGTATGTAAAGGTTTGAAGTCCAATTTGAAAGACTATGAAGTTCAATTTATTATTTTTTAGGCTAAGATAACTGAAGATAACAATCAACATGAAGGAGCAATCATGTTCTTAAATTCCAAATTGGAGTCTATATCCTCAAGCCTAAAAGGTAAGGAAGAAGAGTGTTCTAAGTTGATTACAAAAAACAAGTTTTTGAATGATGAATTGGAGAAAGATTTGAGTAAGGATAAGTCTTTTTCCAAGTATGAAAAAATCACAAATGATCTTGATAGTTTTTTTGTGAATCAAAAGTCTTCAAGTGATACAACAGGTCTAGGTTTCATTGAGAAGCCATTAGTAGTGTCTCAAGCAAAAGAGAAAAGTATTGAAGAGGAGAAATAAAAACTTGCAAAAATTAATAGCCAAGCTAAGGATTTTAACTCCAACAAGGTAAGACAAACTAATGCCATAAAGCATTTGAAATTTATTGGATACTATCATATTTGTCATGAGTTTGGTCATAAGGCCAATGATCACAAGATGAAGGATAAGAAAATCAATCTACCTAATCCTATGAATGAGATAAAATGTTTCAAGTGTTTGGAGATGGGACATTTATCTAATTAATGTCCAAAGAAGATAAAGCAAAGTGAGTCTACTCCTAAGAATATAACATGTTTTATTTGTTAAAAGACTGGTCACTTAGCCAAATTTTATCAGTATCAAAGAAGGATTGCATGTTTTAATTGTAAGGGATTTGATCATATTGCTAAATTTTGTAAGAAAAAGGGGGATCTTAATCAAGTCAAGACCAATCAGGCTCCAAGTTTTCAAGAAAGGAAAGATAAAGTATTATACAAGCCAAAGGAAGAAAATAAAGTAATAGTTGATATGTCTACAGATCAAGATTGTGTGTTTTCAAAGGTGGAGAATTCTTCTTTCACTAAATAATTTTCATATTTTGCTCATGTTTTCATTGAAGAAATAAAAAATAATGAGAAGTTGAAGAAGGAAGATAAAGATAACCTTAAGATAAGTATGGATCATTCTAAAGATGTAGATGATGATATTTCTTATATAGATCAATCATTGACAAACCTTGAAAATGTCAATTTAGTTGATAATATAGATCAAGACATGGTGGCATCCTCATTTTTTGCCTATTCAAGTCTAAAAAAGGGGAAAATTTTCAAGAATATAAGAGATAGTCACAAGAAATCTAAATAAGAATAAGACTATGTTGCCCAAAGAGGAAGAAGAATATGATAATATGTGGGCCACTCCAAGATTCACACTATTATAAGTAGTCTTAAGGGATTATATCTCTCTATCTATGCTTCATAAGAGATTATTGTAGGTGAAGAAGCAAGATTATTTGTCCAAGAGGTATGTTTAGGTCTTTTGGTCCTAAAGTGTTATTTTGATCAATTTTTGATGCATTGTTTTAGTGGTGTTTTGAAGGACAAGGAATAAGTGGCTTGTATGATGTCTTGAATAACATTGTCATGAGTCATTTCTAGGTGGTTTTAGGTTTTGATGAGCTTAGTTATGTGTTTTATGGTCAAAAGTCTGAGTTGACCATTTTTGGTAGTGATGACTGTGTAGAAAGTGCTAAAGTTGCTCATATGATGTTCTAAGGTGAAAATATGTTTTCTAATAGGTGATTAAAGTTGTTTTTGGTATGTCAAAGAAGGAAATATAGCTTGGAGATGCTAATAAGGTGATAAGATGTGATTTTGACCATTTGGTCAAGGTGCCTATTGTAGGTTTTGGTTTGTATGCATATAATGCTTGGTTTCAAGGGTCACTTAAAGAAGAAAGATGTGTCATGAAGTATTTTTTGATTAGGAAGGATTACACATGTGTTTAAGACATGTTCTAGGTGGTTTCATAGGTGGATGAATGATTTTATGCTAGGTGGAGCATTTTGAGTGATCACTGGCTTTTCTTCTTAAAAGCATGTGTTTGGTGGCGGGAAGGAAGTCATGGTTCTAAAAGGTGTGGAAGTTTGAAATTTGGCATGGAAGTGAGTTTTGATGGTATCTAGCTCAGGTGTCTACATTGAATAGGCATTGACTTATAATCAATTATTTCTTTGAAATCCTAGTGATTTGGGTATATTTAGAAAAGTGGTAAAAATTTGGAGTTAGAGGCTGGAAGCTTCAAAAGTAGTTGAATGGGTGAAATGGGTATCTGAATCAACTTTTACAGTGGTCTAAAAGTGAGTATATTTCTTTTTATTCAAATTTTAGCTCACTAGGAGGCCTAATTGGCTAGTAGACTAAAGAAAGAAGTATGCTAAGGAGGATGAGTTGGAGGCTCATTCTTAACATGCCTAAGGGGGAATGATAGTGGTATTCAAATATGAAGTTTCTTGTATTGAAGTGATTAGGGAAGAGAGTTATGAGGTTTGAAGTGGCTTGATAGGGCTACAAGGGGTTTAAGTAGGCCTAGTGAAGAAAATGAAGATTTTTGAGAAAATTTTCAAAATAAAGTTGGAATTTTTGGTTCCAATTGAGTATTTTGGCCTATTATAAGTATGATTTAGATATGGTGGTGTTATTGAAGTTACCTTAGTGGTATGTAGGGTACCTTGAGTGTAAATGTCTGTGAACTTGCATAGTGATGTGGTGCTCATGTTATTCTTTGAATTGATGGTAGTGGTTCTTGGAGGTCCTGTAGGTGTGCATGGGTTGTGTAGACTAAGGGGGAGCCTTAAAAGTGAAGTAGGGTCCTAGGGGGAGCTATGTTGCCTTAAAAATTAGTGATAGGTCCAAGGATCTTGATGGTTTAAGAGCAATTTTTGAGTGAGAGCATCTTCCAAGGGGGAGTTGTGCCTATTTAAGGTTTGAATGGTCTATTTTTATAAGATTTTCTATAGGTGAGCATGTTTTCATGAGTTTCTTATAACTCATTTGCTTATTTTTTATGGTGCTTAGTGTTGATAAGAGTCCATTTTGACATTTTGGCAAAAGGGGAGAGAGAAAAGGAGTATTTCCATCGATGACAAAAAGGGAAATTTTTGGTATATTGATGGTAGATGTGTTACCGTTGATGTCAAGTGGCATTGGTGATGACAAAATGGTCTAATAGGTCAGACTTAAATTGAGCATGGTGGCATAGTATGCTTAGTATTGTGTGTAGCTTGCATGGGTGGCCCAAATGGATATATTAGAGCTTGATATGAAGATGGTTGACATGTTCCTGATGTGTTCTAATCTCAAAGGTTGACTTTGTTTGGTTTCTATGAAGTATGCAAGATAATGTGTGTCTTATAGGCCTTGACCATGTATGGTTGCCTATGGGGTTTTGAGTACTATGGATTGTGTGACATGGTAAGGAGATAAGTATCTTGGAATATTAATTTTGAATATGTATAGGTTGCTAATAGGTTAGGTGTATGGTTTTCAAAAGTTGGCAAGTGATTTGCATGATAGCTTAGTTATTAGCCTAAATGGCCTAGGTGGGCTAGTGAAGCTTTGTGAAGGGTCAAAGAGTGATCTCAAAATGGTTAAGCTTATATCTACATGGGAGATTATCAAATAAGAGTTTTCAATTTCATTAACCAAGTTAGATGTCAAATATTGAAGTAAAAAGTTAGAAAAAGGATCCTTTGTCTTCAAGAGGTACTATAAATGTGTCTAGTGAGCCCAAGAAGGACTTTATTGTGTTCATTAGCATGTATAGTGTATACATGGGGAGCTAATAATTTTGGAGATGTTTTATAGGGTCTATAATAATATTCTCCAAGCATTAATTCAAGGGTTAAGGATCTATTATTTATGAATGATTCTTATGAAGATAAGCAAGTTTTTGTGAGTAAAAACCCTAGTCTTAGACCCGATAGAGAAGATCTTGATGATTTGGGATCATAATGAATTGGGTGATAAAATATGATGATTGGAATTGTATAAGACTCTTCTATGTTCCTAAATATGTGTTTTTTAAATCTTGACTATCTGTGGGTCTTATAAAAAAGTGCTTCTTAACAATGTTTTTGATATTATGAGAGATTTATGAAAGTAACCAGGTGAAAAAATGGGTGTGTGATGAATATTTTGACTTGAATAAACCATTAGTGAAATTTTTTAGGAATATTCATTTCTCTGTGTCAAATTTATAGGTCCTCAAATATGTCTATTTTATATAAAGGAAATGTTGCCATGAGTAAAAAAGACCAATCAGAGGGAGAAGTGAAATTGGAAGGGCTAATCAGTGAGTAGGGATGGGTATGAGCTCTTAGAGGTGATGTATGGGATGTATTACCTCTATCAATGAGATTATTATTGTTCCTATTAACTTGGATATGATTGAATGGTTGACTCATAATTGACCATGATGATTTTTCTAGTTAAAAAGAACCTATTTTGGATGATTGAGTTTTATTATAGGGAAAATGGTCAAATAAAGTGTTTTTGATGGTTAGAGAGTGTAGATAAATTATTTAAGATCATTTGTAGTGTTTTTTAGGGTTTTAACAATCTCTTATTGGTCAAACATAGTCTTATAAATGGAGCAATAGTTCATTTATGAGATATTTGTGACATGAACTCATGATATGGTATAGAAAACTTGTGCAGATGATCATAGCCAACATTAGGAGACATAAATAATTATTAATAAAATTCTCTAAGGATATATTTCTGACCATAATTGATATCGGTATATATACAATGTGATTTATGCCTTTTGGGTATGTGAATCAAGAAAGACAAGCAAGTGTGTGTGTTGATATTTGAACACCTTATGCAGATGATCATGGCTGACCTTAGGAGACATAAATAATTATTTCTAAAATTATCTAAAGAGAGATGCTTGACCATAATTAAGATTGGTATAAATATAAGGTGATTTATGCCTTTTATGTGTGTGAATCAAGCTAGACAAGTAAGTGTGTGTGTTGATATTTGAAGACTTTGTGCAAAAGTTGTTGGGGGTCTTGGTGACCAATGTTTGTATCAGATTGAGCAAAGGAAAATATAATTATAATTAACATATTTTTTTTATTCTATTTAATATTTTTATTATATTTATGAGTGCATACTTGTATATGAGTGAAAGATTTTGTGAAGGGATTATTGCTTTTGTTGAAGAGATAACTTGGTGTTGGTAACATGTATGGAGTTGTAGACTTGGAGAAGAGTGTTATTTTAGGATTTCTTGATCATATTGAGAAGAAATTAGAATTCAATAATTGTTTATTTGATAAGTGTTGTGTTGGTGCTCAATATCTTAAGTAAGTTGGTGCTTGTCATCTTTAGGGGTTGATGCGCTTTGTGAAGTGGGTGCTTCACTAGAACCTCATGTTTTTGGTCATCTTATAGGACTATAGTCAATTTCTTTTTAGATTTGAGAGTGGGTTTTATTCCCCATGAGGGTTTCCCACATAAATCTTGTGTAATGGTTACATTAATGTTTGTTCTTTGATTCATCTATCTTGCATATTGATGCGATTGGTTAAGTAGCTTGATGAGTTGGGAATTAAATTGCATTATTGTTAAACACTGATTCACCCCCCCTCTTAGTGGTGTGTAATTATATCAATTCAGTTCTCTTTAATTTGGATTAATCCATCTTCATTGTCTTTTGGAATTTATATAAAAATTTCATCTTGTTCATGAATGATTTGAGATTTGAATATGCCAACACTACATAGGAAGTCAATTATCAGCGTATCATCATCAAAAACTTAGAAATGATTGATGTTGTCTTGCACAAAGGGGCATGATACTATATTCATAGTAAATTCTTTTAAGTCCTAAGCTTTTGAAGGCAGCGGGTTTGTTTTTGTTGAAGGTAGATCATCTACCAGTTGGTTCAATTTCTTGGGCAAGGAAATAATATTAAATGAGTTAAAATAATTAATTAAATCCAAAGATTTGAATTTATATTTTATTATACAAGAAATCTTAATTTATATCTACTCCTGATTTGGTTAAAAGCTAACTCATAATCACCATAGACAAATAGTTATTTAACCTTATGTTTAATTACAAATTGAAGTCCTAAAATAAGAGTTTCATATTCTACTAAATTATTATTGCAAGAGAACTATAATCTATAAGAAGGTAGATACTATTTGCCTTTAGGATTTGTTAGAATAATACCAATACTAGAACCTTGTTTTTCTTGTGCATCATCAAATTGCAATGTCTAAGGACCTTTTTTTCTTCCTTCATGCTATTACCTGAAATAATGTTAGTGTTTTCCAAAGTATAAACATCTAAGTTAGAGGATTGGTAGTTTACCTTTTAATTCTTGGCATTGTAATCAGTAATTGTATATTTCATCTTAGGCTCCTAATCAATCCTAATTTGGTTAGGAATACCATGCCAAGGTAATCACATGTGTGAATAATTAGTGGACATATATCCATTCAAGGACCTAGTCTAGTCGTGACTCACTATTAATCTATAAGATTTAGGTATGTTGATGACTTGAATGTAAATTAACTATAAGATTTGAGGCTCATGTAAAGCTACATGTGGATATTCAACAATTTTCCTACTAACTTCAATCTTGATTTGTCCAACTCTATTACTACCTTTTCATATTTGACTGGGTTTGACCCTAGTTTTTCATAGATTCCTAAAGGCATAATGCTAGCTAAAGAACTAGAATCAAGCAAGCAATCATGAATATTATTACCAAAATTTCTAATAGTCAATAGAAATGGAGGAACTTCATGCTTAATTTTACACATTAACACATTGTCATGAGATTATTTAGCTTTGTTGGAGCTAGGCTTCTCATTCAAAGATTTTAACAACAAATCACGCTATTCAGTGATTCAAGTGAGTTCATGCAAGGTTATGTTTGCCTTGATCTTCTTCATGTCTTCCACTATGTTTTATCCACCCTTTAATGTTGTTCAAGGAAACTATATTATTGGGTCACTCTCCTTATCTTTGGGGTACAAAGGATTATTATTTGTCCTAGTATCAAGAGGTGTATCTAGTTTATTAGGTGGGGTGGAAGTTGTCAAAGGTGGGTCCTGACATTTACTCCTCAAGGCATAGTTACTCCTATGGTATTTTTGGAAAGCATGTATTTCCTCAACCTTGTCCTTAGGCTCAATTTCATATTGACTAAGAAATTCATAGGTCTCAACTATAAGGATAATTTCTAAGGACCTAAAGGCATCATTAGTATTATCAGGGATATTAGCATTGTTTTGGTCAGTGGGATTCATCTAGAACCCCTCCATTTAGCTCTAAACAGATTCAAATACATGAAAAAAATCAACACATTCTAGTTATTTGTTATGCCCTTAACCATTGGTGTGTCTAGGGATATGTGTGGTCAACTTGTGGCTTGCATACCTCTTTTATTTACTTGTTGCATTTCCCTATGTTCTTAGATAGGTCAGCCTATGGAATAACCTTAGCTAAGTAGACTATATATAAGAGGTAGTGGTTATTATTTAATCATCATGTGAAGTATTCTACTATTAGTGCATTGTTGTGGAGGTTTCCCCCTCAAAGTGTCTTTGCTATATTGTCAAATATTCTATTCAGTTGTCAATTATCACTGTGTAATCTCTCAGATTTTCTTATTTTATGTAATATAAAATCATTCTGAGTGAATATCTAGGTAATTTAATCAGAAGTGGTATCAGAGCTTCGATTTGGACAAGTTTCCTAAGGCATTTGTTTTTGGATCTGGCAAAGAATGGCTTTTGGGAATGATGAAAGTGAAAAAACATAACTTTCAATCCAAGAAGAATTAATTTTTTCTGTCAGCATAGTATTGCTAGAAATGCTTTTTAAAAAAAATATTTTAAAAAAAAGTCTAGAAATTTTTTCCCCCTTGCACACTTACAGTCATTGGATTCATATCAGTGATGCAATCATAATAGTATATTCTATTGGTACAATTTTGTGGTACCAAAATTTTTACTCTAGTGCATAGAGGTAATAATTGGATGCATCTTGACAAGGTGATTGCAATGGTACCATTTCTAGGTACACTTTTTTTTGGGGGTCAAAACCATCCTAGGGTTTTTTTATGGTAGGTCCTTCAACTTAGGGAAGAAAAAGGGCACCAAAAACTCCTAAGACTCCTTCTGCTAATGACATAGAATCTAAAACTTTAGATCCAGTGATTTCTTAGCTTCAGGAGGACATAAAAAACTTGGTGTGGCATGATGAATTTATTTCAATCTAAGCTGATGTTTTAGGGATGCACAAAGAGATTAATGGAGTTCATAGTGAATTTTAATATATCACTATGTAATTAGCTGCCCTTACATCTCAGTTTTATTCTAACATTCCTCTACTTCAACATTCAAATCCTCCTCTTGACAACTCCCATACTATTATGAAACTGATGTTTCCAAAAGTGGACATGCGTAAGTTTGATGGTAAGGATATTATCACTTGTATTAAACAATTTGAGAATTTATTTGAGTTGCATCAAACCCCTTGTTATTAGAGGGTCATGGTGGTGTCCTTGTATATGGAACCTGAGTAATTCATTTGGTATCACTAGTTATGTGCTCAAAAGAAAAAGAATGGTGCTCCTATTATATGGAATATTTTTACTAAGGAGTTGAAAACACATTATCATAATAATGTTTCTAAGAACTATTTCAGCTAATTAGCCAAGTTGTGGCAAATAGGACCCGTGAAGGATTATATTTAGCAATTTTAGAATCTCTCTTTACAAGTGGAAAATATCACTAAGAGAAATTTGATGGATCTATTTTTGGGTGGCCTCAAAGATATAATATAATACAAGGTTTTTATGTTTGGCCCAACATCTATATTAGAAGTTATCCCTAAGGCACACATGATAGAAGAAAAAGTGATAGTCAAAAGGAAATATTTCACTACTAGTTATGATTATAACTTTTTAGCACCATCATTTCCATAAACCACCAAATTAACACAATGAAAAATTATGGGGAAGTGAGATAAAGGGTTGTTTATTATGGTTGTGACATCAAATGGAACAAAGACCATCATTATGTTGAAAAGAAGCTATTTTACATTGAAGGTGTCAATGATGATGAAGATGGTGTAGAGTACATGATGTAGAGGTAGAAGTTCCTAAGGATGAATTTGAAGACTCTCAACCTATTTTTTCATGCCATGCCCTATTAGGTATTAATACTCCCCAAACTCTTAAGGTGATGGGTTTCCTTAAGAAATAGAAGGTCACTATCTTGATTGATTTTGGGAGCACACACAACTTCATCCACAGTAAGTTGGCTACTCATTTGAACTATTTTATTTATCTAACTCCAAAATTTTAGGTTATGATTATATATGGTAGTATATCAACTATTAAAGAAAATGTCATAGTATTAAGTTGGCCATAGGAGACTACTTATTGGATTCTCCTACGTTTGCTATTCTGATGGGTGGAGATGATATTGTTCAGGGAGTCTAGTGGCTCACCACTTTGGGCACTAATGAGATGAATTTTCAATAATTATTCATGAATTTTAATTTTGAAGAAAGGACATTTGTGCTAATATTATTAAAGTCTAAATCTCCCCAACTTGTTAGCTCCTATTAAATGACAAAGATTATCCATAAGGGTGCTGAGGGATTTGTAGCTCACTTATTCTCTATAGAAGTACAACCAACTCATCCATCTCTACCTCTTGATATGTAACAAATAATTTATTCTCATTTCATTATTTTTTGAGACATACCAAAAGGACTTCCACCTAACTACATGCATGATCATGTTATCACACTTATTCGTGGTAGTACACCACCCAACATTAGGCCATACAGGTATCCATATGCCCAAAAATGTTAAATTGAAAATATGGGACAATAAATGTTTGATGTAGGAATCATTCACCATAGCCAAAGTTAATACTCTTCACCACTTGTCATGGTGAGAAAGAAAGATGACACTTGGAGGATGTGCCCTAACTACAAAGAATTCAACAAGTACACTATCAAAGATAAGTTTCCAATTCCTATCATTGATGATTTTATGGATGAATTGAATGGTGGTATTTATTTTACCAAGTTATATCTATGTTCTGGGTATCATCAAATCAAGATCCATGATGAAGACATACCCAAAACTGCTTTCAGGACTCATAAGAGCCATTATGAGTTTTTGGTTATGCCTTTTGGCCTAACAAATATGCCATATAATTTTTAGAGTTTGATGAATACTATTTTTAATCCATTTTTGAGGAAATTTGTTCTGGTATTCTTTGATGATATCCTCATTTATAGTAAAAATTGGGTAGACCATTTGCAACATGTGAAACAGGTACTCCATTTTGAAGCAAAATCAATTGTATACCAAACCTTCCAAATGTTTTTTTGGGGATGGTGAGGTTGAATATTTGGGTCATTTGGTGTCTTATGAAGGAGTGAAAGTGGATCTTAAAAAAATTCAAGAAAAGGTAGACTAGCCAATTCCTAAGACACTCAAGCAACTTCAAGTATTTTTGGGGCTTACTAGTTACTATCATAGATTTGTCAAAAATTATGGTAGTATTGCAACCCCACTTACCTCTTTGTTAAATAAAGACTCCTTTAAATGGATTGATGTAGCTACCTAAGCATTTGAACAATTTAAATTGGCTATGTTCACTACTCCAGTATTGGCCACTCCTGATTCTTCTAAGACTTTTGTGGTTAAATGTGATGCATCTGGGTATGGTATGGTTGTTGTACTCATGCAAGAAGATAAACCACTGGCATTTGAAAGTCATAAAATCAAGGGTAAAATAAGCACAAACCCATTTATGAGAAGGAAATGATGGCCATTTTGCATGCAGTCAAATAATGGAGACCTTATTTGATGGGTCATCACTTTTAGGTAAAAATTGATCATAATAGTCTTAAATATTTTTTAGAACAAAAGTTATCATCTGAAGAACAAAAAAATGGCTAACTAAGATGCTAGGCTATGATTTTTAAATAGTCTACCAAAAATGCAAGCACAATGTGGTGACAGATGTACTATCCATAAAAGATGAATTAGTTGAGGCATTACTATGTGCCATAACCATTTTGTAGGTAGATTGGCTATAAGAAGCATGATCATAATGGGAACATGATAGCACTACTCATGATTTGATTTAAATTTTTTAGAAAGGTTCAGATGGATTTTAAAAATTAAAATGAAAAGGTAATGGATTATGGTACAAAAATAGATTGTACCTATGTAAGAATTCTCTTCTTAAATAAAAAATCCTTCAAGAACTTCATGCAACTCTAATTGGGGGTCATTTAGTATTTTTGAAAACCTATCATAGGATCAAGCATGATTTTTTTTGGGAAGGTCTCAAGGGGGATGTCCAAAAATATATGGTTGAATGTATGATATATCAATAAAACAAAGGTGAAACCATAAAAAATCTAGGTCTTTTATAGCCTTTATCTATCCCTAGCCAGCATTGGGAAGAGGTATCTATGGATTTCATTATAGGGTTATCAAAATGTTATCATGGTTTTTGTAGATCATCTCAATAAGTATGCTCATTTTTTTCCATTATCTTAGCCATTTTTTGCTAGTATAATAGCTTCTACTTTTCTCAATACAATTCAAAAACTACATGGGACCCTTAAGATCATTGTTAGTGATAGAGATCCCACCTTTACTAGTAATTTTTGGAATGAGTTATTTACATGTTTAGGCACTCAATTAGCTCATAGTTCATCCTATCATCCTCAATCTGATAGACAAAATGAGGTAGTCAACAAATGTTTGGAAGGATATCTCAACTATTTTATTTTTGATAAACAATATAAATGGGTTCATTGACTGCTGCTTGTTGAATGGTGGTATAATACTTTTGTTCATAGTTATTCCAAAATGTCTCCTTTTTTGGCACTATATGGATGCCACCCTCCATACATCACTTCAACCTTGAAGGTCCATCAAAATTTTCATGTAGTTGAAGAACATATTCACCATCAATAGGAGGTCCTTGCAAGTTTATGTGAAAATTTAGTTACGGCCCAAAATCGCCTGAAGAAACAAGTAGATCAACATAGAAGTGAGAGGCATTTTGACATTGGTGATTGGGCCTTTGTTTGATTATAGACATATAAATATATGTCATTAAAGAAATAAAAAAGTATAACAAGATATCCCCTAACTATTATGGGCCTTATCAGATCTTACAAAAAATTGGTAGTGTGGCCTACAAGTTATATTTTCCTTCATCCACTCGCATACATCGAGTATATTATGTATCATTCTTGAAGAAGGTCATTGGACATAGAGTTACCATTCAAAAAAAATTTCTAGAATTGGATTAGGAATGTAGATTTATTCTTGATCTTAAGGTTATCTTTTAATGGTGCACCAAGTAACTACATTCTAGAACAATTATAGAATACCTGATCAAATGGAAGAATCTACCATGTGAAGATGCCACTTGGGAGGATGAAGCATTTGTGTAGCAACATCCATATTTTCCACAACACTAAGGACAATGCTGTTTTGAAGGGGAAGGGCTTGTTATACCCTTAACCATTGGTGTGTCTAGGGATATGTTTGGCTGACTTGTGGCTTACATACCTCTTTTATTTACTTGTTACATTTCTCTATGTTCTTAGATAGGTCAGCATATGGAATAACCTTGGATAGATAGACTATATATAAGAGGTAGTGGTTAGTCTTTAATCATCATGTTAAGTATTATATTATTAGTTCATTATTGTGGAGGTTGCCCACTCGAAGTGGCTTTACTATATTATCCAGTATTCTATTCTGCTATCAATTATCGCTATGTAATCTCTCATATTTTCTTATTCTACATAATATAAAATCATTCTATGTGAATATCTAAGTAATTTCATTATATTTTCCATGTCTATTAGTATTGTGCAATCTACACCAATTAGGCAAGGCCATCTCACAAATATTGATTTTAGGTAACTTTCTCAAAGGGCGATCCCTATTATTTTTAGGCCTATTGAGAGGTCTATTATATCTTTAGAAATTATAATTATTGTTGGAACTCTCACCAATGTTTCCCATCTATTTCTTGAGATCAAAGAAATCATTAGTGAGTTTCCAAATAGTTCTTTAAACTGCATCTAAATCTCCCTTTGGAGGCTCTAATTTCTTATTTTAGGTTGTAGTTTGGATATTGGTGTTATTTACAGGCACCATTATTTGACTGGTGTTGTTATGGGGATGTGGTCCAATATTTTATTGGTTAAAGGGTCCTAAATACTAGTTAGGTGCAACATTTCTCAAGGGCAACTAGTTAATCACTGGTAATTAGTTTAATGTAGGATAATTCTGATTCATATTGGGTATGACATTAAAAGTGGGCATTGTTGAGTCAAAATTTGGTATAGCAAAGGCAGGATGCCCCTATGGGTACATTTTATCATCAATATGAATGGCTTTAGCATATGCTAAGGGAAATGTGTCAATGTTCAAATCCCTTCTTAAGAAGATAGTTGTCATTAGGTCTAAGGCATCCTTGTATATTTCCAAGGTCAAATCATCTACCAGCTTGTAAGGTGGAGATGTCAGGGTGTACATCTTTTGGAACCTAACATTAAAGGTTTTGATTGGTTCCATTAAGTCCCTTTTAGGGTGGTGAACTATTGGTACACAACTTCTAGGCTAGCTACCCTACCAAATTAGGCAATAAAAGTGTCATTAAACTAACCCCATCCCATGAAGGAATCTTTGGGTAAGTTGAGAAACTAATCATAAGCTACTTCTCAAAATGTGAAAGGAAGGAGATGACAAACCATGTCCTCATGGAATATGTTAATTAGTCTAAAAGATGCCTTAAAGGACTTTATATGTTCCTCAGTTTTTAATCTACTAATGGGGGTAAAGAGAGGTAAATATTTCTCTAGATTCCTTGGTAAATCATGGATAGGTCCAGGGACATTAATGGATGAGACAACTAATCAAGCCATGATTGGCACAAGGGGTTTTAAATTTTGGTTAGATGGAGAATTTGGTTGGTCTTGGACTTATTACATCTACCTTTGTCTACTCTATCCTTCTTATGGGTTTTCAAGGATGTCAAAGGGATCCCAGGTCCAAATCAGGATCTAGTTCTAATCCTAGGTAACTCTAGTATGTAGAATGAGTACTAAGGGAAAAGGAGCCTGAAATATGGATTCATAGGTGACAAATATAGAAAATATTAGTGAATATTTATAGAAAAGATTCAGATCAATTATCTTTGCCTTTATCTTTGAGGATCCAACCCTGGAGACCTTAGATTTCTAAATTCCTACATAAATATTGTTAGTCTCATACATTAACCTACAAAGATCAGTGTTAAACTAACATTTCAAAGCAATTCTATGTCTAATTTATCAATTTGAGAGCATTTTAAGAATTATAAAACAAATTTAGACACAAATTTAAGCAAATATTTAGTCAATTATAAATTAAATAGATTAATTATTATATCATATATCTATATCTATCATAACAGAGGTTTTAGCAATCAATGTTTGCATAAATTCGTACAAATATCCAAAATCTTTACCAAATTTATGTCAAACTTTGTAAAAATGATCAAAATAACCTTTAATATGCTTAAAGAATGGGATATTTCACCTATCTTTGCATGAATTTAGACAAATATCTAGATTTTTTTCCAAATTTTCTCTAGTGAACACTAATTTTGATGAAATCCTTCAAAGACTGCAAAAATTCCTACAAAGAATGTAAAGCTTCAATTAATAATGCATATCTTTAGTGTTATTCAAAAATATTTGCATAATTTTAAATAATTAAGTAGATATATAATGAAGTAAGCTATAATTATACAAAGATGCATGAAAATAGTTGCATAAAGGCACTCCTAATGCTAGATTTCCCATCTTATTGATGCACTTAATGTGCTCCCTATGTCACTAGGGAATGTGGGGAAAGTAATAAACTCAATTTTAAGTCTTAGAAGACTCAAGGATATATTTATTTATACAAATAATACTATAAATAGCACAAATAATAGAGATATGGTCACCACTTAGAAAGTCTACAAGCAGACCCTGCTATAGGGACAATAGATATTATGCAGTTACACCTTTTCTTATTAATATTTGTAAATTTGTTTCAAAATTTACGAATTATTGTCCAAAATATAAATAAATAATGGATATTTATAGCATGAACTAAATTAAAGTGAGTCATGGGTGGATCCAAGAGTGAGTAGGGTAAGGCAGAAAAGAGATTTTGATTCAGATGATCAAAGTATCAATTCTTTTACCTTCTATGATAACAACACATAAAAATAGCATTTACTAACTCTAGAATAATTCTCAAATATAAATAAACCTAGTTGAATCTTCAAAGGAAAATAAATGCATATATCCATAAACATATGTTTCACAAAGATAAATCATTTGAAATAAATTTCATAGAAAATTTAATTACAAATGAGGTGAAAAAGAGTATGTATACCAATAGAATTGGCAGCCTAGTGTTAAACTCAAGCTAATAGATACATATATTGAATGTTACTACCAAATTATTCAATAGGAAAGAAACCATTATCCATCTAAAAGTGTGATAATTAGAAATCATAGAAGACACATAATAAAGCACTTTAGACAAACTCTCAATTCTTTGGCTCTTTGTATTAATTCTTGTAGTAACTATTTTCTAATTAAAAATGAGGGAAACCTCCCTATATATAGGCTCAAAAATGCCTAAGACAAGTTTACATGAGCCCAAAAAAGGCATCCAAATATAGCTAAGTTGGTAAAATGCTATAATGGAATATTTTGAATTCAAATTACAAAACATAGTGGAATATTATTAAGGTCCTAGAGGTTATTGAGAGGCCTGCTTCTATTGTTGCCTTTATTTTTTCTTTGCTTCTTCCTTGGTCCATACTTCTACACATGCCAAGTAGTCTTGATCTATCTAGGTAAAGTCTAAGATCATGATCAGAATAAGTTAGGTATCTCTTGAATGAGCTTCCATGTTTTACAAGCACATGCCTTAATGCTTCTTCAATTGTCTTCACCTTTTCCAGCCTTTGATTGGTAAATTCCATGATATTCATCACCTCAATATCCATTTGTGCATTGGTTATGTCTTACTAGAATTTGGATACAAACACCTTCATCAAGGCTCTAAACTCTTGAACATACATAAAAGAGCCATTGGGCTTAGTCACCCTGGTGACCATGGCATCCTTTAGCAATAAGGAAATCTTGAATTCAATTTTCTCCAAGGATGTAGTTGCATCCTTGATCTGATCTAGCCATCTCTTCCAAATCCTCCTCTTATTAATCAATATGGTCTATGAAGGAATGATATCCTCAAGTGGTAACACCTTGAGGTTAGGGGACTTATTACTTATAGCCACTCTAGCCAAGTTTTCTAACTTGGCATCATAGAGTGCAAGTTTTTGGTCAAATATTAATGACCTCCTTGGATTGCAGGACCCCATCTTATTGTCTCCTATTCATAACTTTGTACAAGTTAAAGACATTGATGATAGTGTTTATTATTTTAATTATAATGCCATATGGCATTACTAGAATTGATTTCTCCTTCAACATTTTCAACTTCTATTATATCCCCTTCAATAAGGCACTAATAGAATATACCTAGGTTTAAACTAAGGATATAGGGTCCTCTACATAATTTTTGACCTCTTTAGGGCCAACCTTTCTCTTCCTTGTCAAAGTGAAGAGAGACTCTTCACTCTCATGGACCACAACTGAGCTTGACTATGGCTATTCAACCTACCTTCTCACCACCCTCTTCATGATTCCTATGGTTTCATCAAACCTCATTCCAACTTGGGGTTTATAGAGGACTACTTAAGGCCTCTCTTGCCTTACTACCTATATGATGTCTCTAACCCAATTTAGGGTAGTAGTAGGTTTTGGATGAGTGGGAGTGGTTGTAATGGAGGTGCCTATGTAGAAGAAGAGACCAAGGCTATGGTAGGGATATATAATTTGGTTGGATCCAATTTCCTAAGTGGGTCAAATAAATATTTAGCAGGGCACTTGTTGAGAACAAATGAAGGCAACTTTGAAGGCACACTCTTTTTTGAAAATGTGGTAATGCTGAATGGATTATGAGAGGGTAAAATATTTGAGATAGGTTTCAATGGATTTGTAGGCATAAGGGAACCAATATAAAGTGAGGCACTTGATGTGGTTACCTAGGAAGAAACCATATGCACGGTGGCATGAGTAGTAAACTGAGGGAAGGTGAATCCAAATGAGGTACCATCTTGTCTCATACTAGTATACATCAAGGATTGGGTAGTGGTGGCTATAGCAGATGATGACATAAGAGTAAATGGGGAAATAGTGCTAGCAAGAGAAAAAGTGGAAGCAAAAGTAGAAGTAGAAGTAGATGTAGATGCCAATGGGAAAGAAGTTAATGGTACTATACTTATAGTGGGAGCCTATTGTGTGCCTATAGCCTCTATAGTTACTTGGGAAGTAGGTGGGATTAATCCTCTCATGGTAAATTGGGAGACTTATTTCTCTTGTAGACCTTTTCAATATTTCTCCTTGATAGTTTTTGTAGCTCTTCCATTGAAAGATCAATGCCTTATTGTAGTTCTTTAAGGTCAATGACATCTAGGTTAGGCTAACTTATGCTCTCTAGGGTAACTTCCATAGCAGATGTAGATATGAATGTGGGATCTTAGTAGGGGTTAGGATGGCTACCAAATTAACCTTACTCAGATCTTGGAGGTGGGCTTTGTCTACTTGAACTATAAATAAGTGGAGGTATGCATGCCCTATTCTTAATAAAAATAACATTATCTTCTTCTTACTCTTCTTGTCTCTCCTCATAATATACATCAAACATGATTACATGAGTTGGTAGAAGTTTAGGCCTTATGATGTATTCCTTCTTATTCTCCCTATCTAGTCTCATTACAAGCTATATGTTCTTTCTCATAGCATTTCTAAGGACCACCTCATAATTCATAGTACCTATATATATCCATTCATGAACCTCTTCTTGGTGCTTATACTCCATAGCTATATCCTTCTTGAATTTGAGTAGGTGTTTGGCAATGATGCCATTTATATCACATGGCCTAATTTCATCCTTAGGTAATAGGTATGATCCCTTATGCCTTACAACCATAAAAACATCATACCATTTTATAATTTTGGTCCTTCCCAACAAATATGTGACCTTATGGGGAAATATCTTCTTCTTATTCTTGAAGACACCATCAACTCCATGTAGTAGTTGATAGGCCATCTTCTCCTCAACCAATTTCATTGGTACATATCTTGGCAACCTAAGGGGAGCCACCATCACCCCTTATAACCTAATTACCATAAAATCTAGGTATATCTATTAGATGCCCATGTCTCTTAATGTTTATAAAATCTCTAGGGAAACCCTGGGCATTTCACACTTAATGATTGATTTGTAGATAATTGGGTAGAAGTCTTTTATAATTACCTTGATATTTCACTTAAAGTAGTGAATGTACATTACAAAGAATAATTGGGGCATACATTTTGATCACATGAGGGATAATGAGTTTTGAACTAGATGGGTAGTTTTATATATTACATCTAATAGATAGCTCATACTGATGATGTCTCCAAGTGAGGGTATCTATTGATCCTTTAAGATGATTTGTAGTAATGTTAGGATCCTTATGTCTACATACCCAATGTGTGCATTGCCATATATTCTATTTAGAAGAGCCAAGCCAGTATTGGCTCCCTAATTTTATGAATGGGTACATTCCCTTGGTCATTTATGAAAATAACCCTAGTTGGGTCAGTCAGGAAGCCAAGACTGTTTCTAGTTTGTGCACCTCGTACTAGTTGTCAGTGATGCTCTAGTTGTAGTATATTTTTATCAAAGGTTGGTCATAGTGTTTTTCAAATCTTGGACCTAATATAAGGGAAATTATGAGCCCTTGGTTCATGGATTTAAGTAACCCATCCTCACATCTTGTCCTCTTGAAGATGCCATATACTAGGTTAGTACATGGCATGACCTCTAGATTCGTTGTGGCCTTATGCAGACTAGCATCTTAGATTGCAAGGATGTCCAAAGCCAATTGGATTATGTGAGGTATTGTCTTAGCCTCATTAAAATCTCTAGTTACTTTAACATTGAAATAGATGCTATAATTCATGTCCCTTGAGTTTATGGCCTCAAGGATGAATTTCATGTCTTTGAAAATAATTGAATTACCATACTAGAATAAGAAGTTATCATTTACAAAAGAGGTGTTCTTACCTAGGGTGGAGGGATATGCTTGTGCCATTTATTTAGTTTTATATGTAGTAACTAATCTCCTCTTATATCTCTCTATAATTCTCAAGTTCTAACAATGGTGGTTGGGGTGCAATTTGTGAATAACTTGAGCTTTATCATGTTGGGAGAATGTAAATAGAAAAGAGAAAAAGTAAATGCATAGATATTCAAAAGAAAATGTAGGTAACAATAGCTGAATTGAGTACCCTTTTGAAATATTTATTTGATTAATGTAATGCTGATGGTGATTTTGGTTCATTTTGTATTAATGGTGAGCTCATCAACTTTGCATATCTTCAAACTATTACTTTTGGAAATTAATTACACTGGTATTAAAATTTAGTGTTTATTTGCCTTCAAATTTAGATTTAAATATAAATATTAACACTTTCTAAGATGTGTCATGCCACCTTGGATCTAGCTAGGCACTCATGGGACTTGGATATGACTAAGTTGCTTAGTTGGCTCAAATCAGGATACATGGAAATTTTTGATTGCCTTATGAGTTCTCTAAATGTAGCTTAGTGTGATGAATCATTGGTATCCTACCAAATGACATATTTTAATTTATGGTGATATCTTGGGTAGCATTTTAGTTTTGATTGGTTATGGGACTACCACATGTCATTTTCATGAGTAATTGGGTTTTTCCTTACTAAGTGGCTCTCTCATAGGTAATTAGGGGTTTTTTTGGTAGGTGTCACCTCTAGGAGGCTATCTCATTGATCTTGAGATGTAGCTTCATGATAATGACATGTGATATCATCTCATGGGTCTAATGTGGACATGCATCATTCTTGTAGGTGATCTCATTGATCTTGGGATACAACTTCATGAGAATGACATGTGCCATCATTATATGGGCCCAAAGTGGGCATACATAAATTTCATAAGCTTATGTTCATTCTTATACCAAGTGTCATTCCTAAAAGGTGTATTGGACAGTTGTATACCATTGAGCCTTGATTAGATGGCTTGAGTGCTACCAAAAGTTTTAATTGAGATATCTTGCAAAATTTTAGATGGATACAACATGGTGTGTACACATGTTGATATCAGATGAACCTATAGTGAACACATGTCACTGTAAAAGGTTGCTAAAGTCTAGGTGATCACACTTGAGACATACAGTAATGTCTTATGGTCCTTTGGTTTGTAGTAAGACACATGGAGGCTCATATTGAATGGGCTTGCTTTTTGGGGATAAGATCTTGAAACATAGCTTCTAGATTTAAATTAGAATGGCTAGTCCCTTTACAAGTTCTCTATATGACACCACATGGTTTGTGAGCTTTGATATATATGTGCTAGGTATTCTATGTAGGATGTGATGAATTAAGGTATTTTTAAATCCAAATGAGGTGGACATCTATCCATTTTAGGTCACAGTCTTTAACTTGATGTCTTGTGAGGCATCATAAATTTCTACTTTAACTTTGATGTCCTATGAGATCAAGCAAGAAGTAAAATTAGACTTATAAAAATTTCAAATCCCATCCTAAGAAGATTAAAATAGGTTTAAAGTAAGATGATCCAAGTAATGCTTTAAACATAGTGTACTATTAGTTCAACAAAATTTGGTGAGGCTTATTGTGTTCATGCCAATTGGAGAACTAGGTAGAACATCCTTAGTGAAGGCCTCTTCTATGCATCATTAAATTAATTTATGGTTAATCATTCATTTTTTAAATAAAACTTAAATATATTACAACAACTTGAATATTTCTTAAGTACTAATCTATATTGCAAAATAAATAATTAACTATAAGTTTTATAAGCAAAAACATTGGTAAATTAAACCAAATCACTATGTAGTCAAAGGATTTAGCAAGCTTAACATCTTAGGAATTTTGAAATTTAAAGAAATAAGGGTCCCCATTCTAGGAATAAGGGGGAGTTGATCATTAATAGGATATGCTTTAGATAATTTGTATCATATCAGGTCCTTCAAGGTTAGGGTAAATAGCTAGAAGGTAAATCCTAAGAAGCACAATGGATAATCATCAAGTATAAGAAGGGTTTTCAACAAATAAGGCACCATTTGTTCATTGGGACCAATTATGTCTTTTGGATAATTAGGATGAAGACCTATTTGATGTCTCTCAGGTTTGACATTTGGCAGTCAATTGTTAATGGGTATACTATCCCTTAAACTCTTCTAATTGATGTTGTAAGAAAGAAAGTGAGAACAATTCAAAGGCTATGAATTTTATATTATATGGATTTGAGAGGATCCTCCTACAATAATTCAATAAAAATGTATAAAATAATAGAATTTTAAAATGAACAGAAGCACTGAATAGATTATACTGATCACAAACCACTTTGAGGGGGCAACCTCCTTTGAGAAATATCAACACAAATGATTAGTGGATGCCTTTATTGGCATCAACACTTATTTATATACAAATTCTAATTTAAACAAACACTACTTCCCATGAATGTGGGATAAAACCAAAATGCTCATGGGATGACTTGCAAAGCATATGCATCCATAAAAACTACTAAATTAATAAAGTAAAAAAAGAGATATCATAGGTTCATAACATCTCCTTCCTCTTAGAAAAAGCTTTGTCCTCAAAGCTTCAGATGTGGGAATTGGTGTTGAATCTAAAATAGTGGTTCCCATGTTGCATCTTCTAGTTGCATTTTGTGCCACTGAATTAAAACCTTAATGATGAGGTGGGAGTAAAGTTTGCATGTGTGCTTGTCTAGGATTGACTTTGGATCAATAAGAATGGATCATTCATTATCAAGTTCTAGTAAAATAGTCTACAATATGATGTTTATATCAAGAACTTTATTTAGATAAGAGGCATGAAATACTGGGTGAACTTGGGAAGAATGTGGGAGCTCCAACTTATAAGCAACTGACCCAATCTTTTGAAGAACCTTATAAGGCCCATATAACTTAGGAACTAGCTTATGATGCCCTTTGAGTTTTAGGGAGGACTGCATATATAGATACAAGTGAAGTAAAACCATATCACGTACTTGAAAAATGCACTTGGAATGGTGCTAACCTACCTATTATTTCATTCGATTTTGTGCCATATGAAGATTATATCATAGGGTACTAAGGATCTATTCCTTGATTTAGAGAATCATGTCAACTGATTGAAATGATGAACTATTGGGGGTGTATGGAAGGATCATTGGTGGTGTTTGACCTAAACTGCTTCATATGGAGTCATTTTCATTAAAGTTTGGTAGGAGGTATTGTATCACCATTTAGTGAGAGGGAACCACTTTGCCCACTGATGTTGTTTTGAGGTGAAACAATGAAGGAAATTTTCCAAGCATTTATTGACAATTTTAGTCTAGTCATCTATTTGTGGATGATACATAAAACTCATCTTTAATTGGGTGTTGATGTGTCAAAATAGTTCTATCTAAAAATTACTAGTGAAGGTTGTATTATGATCTAATATAATGGATGATTGAATGCCATGAAGATGGAAAATATGGTCCAAGAAAATTTGTGTGACTATGGAGGTAGTATAAGGATGGTTGAGGGCACAAAAATGACTATATTTGGAAAGGTGATCAACCACAACCAAGATCACCATTTTCCCTCCATACTTTAGAAACACCTCAATGAAATCCACATAAATATTTGTCCAAATCCTAGTAGGGATGAGCAAGGGTTTGAGTAACCCAGGGATGAGTGTTTTTTCATCCTTATTACATTGGTAGGTATCACATTTAGCCACCATATATTGAATTGCCTTTTTCATTCCCTTATTAAAAAAAATTGTGTCATAATTACTCATAGGTTTTGAGAAACCTTGAGTGCCCTATGGATGGAGAAGCATGGATTTCATTAAATATAGTTTGCTAAAGATTTATGCTTTAGAGAATCACTAGACAACCCTTGTATCAAAAATAAGCACCATCCCATGAATAATGCAATATAATTGAGGGGTTAGTGGCCAAATATTAAATTATTGATGATAATGAGGAGTCATTGACATACCCTTGCTGTACAGTATCCAACCAATTTGGAATAAGCATGGAAATAGTAGAATGAGAAGCTTGGTCTCCAAATGTCTGAGACAAAGCATCAACCATAATATTATCCTTACCCTTCTTGTAAGTGATTTCATAGTCATAACCCATGAGTTTACTGACCCATTTCTATTGTGATGGGGTAGAGACCCATTGTTTTAGGAAATATTTTAGACTCTGGTGATTAGTTTTGATGCAAAAATGATTTACCAAGAGGTATGGCCACCACTTTTTTACTACATGTAAAATGGCCATCATTTCCTTCTCCTAAGTAGAGATCACTAAATTATTACCAGAAAGGGATTTGAGGTGAATGTAATAGGGTGTCCTTATTAGAGGAGAACAACACCTAGTACATTGTCACAAACATCACTCTTAATAGTGAAGGTCTTGGCAAATTTTGGCATAGCTAGAATAGGTGTAGTACACATAGCTTGTTTCCATTTTTCAAATGCAAACTTAGTAACTTATGTACAAGTAAAATCATCATTTTTAAACATAGTTATTAGTGGATTTTAAATCTTCCTATAATCCTTGATAAACTTATGATAGTATCTAGTTAGTCCAAAAAAATCATGGAGGCTCTTGAGTGTCTGAGGATATGGCCAATTTGTCATGGTAGTTATTTTATTAGGATCCACCCAAAACCCTTGGGATAATATAATATGCCCAAGATAATCCAATTCATCCTATCCAAAAGTACATTTAGACTATTTTTCAAAAATATGATGGTTAGAGAGAAGTTATAGTGTGAGCTCCAGATGTTGGAGATGCTTAGACCATGTTTTACTATAGATGAGGATATCATCGAAGAAGACTAGAATGAATTTTTACAAGTAGGGATAGAATATTTTATTCATCAATGACTAGAATGTTGAAGGAGAATTAGTTAGGCCAAATGGAATGACCAAAAACTCACAATGGCCATCATGCACACAAAAAGCTATCTTAGGGATATCATCCTCATGAAGCTAGATCTAGTGATATCTAGGGTGAAGATCCAATTTGGATAAAAAATGAGAACCATGAAGCTCATCAATAACAAGGCTCAAGAACTTATCCTTGATTATGAGGTGATTAAGTGCACAAAAATCAATGCAAAAGTGCCAAGACCCATCTTTTTTTCAAATAAGGAGAACTGGGGAAGAATGCGAGATGGTACTAGGGTGAATAACACCTTACTTTAGTAAGTCTCAAATGAGCATCTCAATTTTGGTATTTTGATGAAATGGGTAGAAATAAGGCTTGATATTTAGAGGAACACTTACAAGAAGGAGATTAATATGGTAGTCCTCTAGTTGTGAAGGTGGCAATCCCACTTGTTCAATAAAGACACATGTATACCTCTATAGAATGGTTTGTAGATCAGAAAGAGTAGTGGAGTTTGTTGATGGTTGCATTTTAATGGAATGGAACTGGGCAATGATGCCATGTGAATTATTCTTAAGAATATTTTCCATGTAATGTGAACTAATAATAATGAGACATCCTAGTTGTAAGCCTTTCAATGTGTCTTTTTGCATAATGGCTAAAAACTACATCCAAATTTTAGCAAAATCCCATAAGATAGGTCCAAGTGTGCATAACCACTATGTTCCTAAAACAACATCATATCCACCTAAGGGCAAGGCAAACCTAGTGTATCACAAGTTATAATCTCTAATAGAGATACACACATTGTGACACTTCCCTTTGTAAGGTAATGTGCCCTCATTGGTAATCATGACTTCAAAGTTGGAGCAAGGATGGATAAAACATTAACTTGTTTAGCAATCTAAAGGTTAATAAATTTATGAGTGCTACTAGAATTAATGAGTATTATGAGAGGTATATTATTGAAGTAATCCCTAAGTTTCATGTTTTTTGGGGTAGTGACTCTTGTTAAGGCATGGAGAGAGATCTTTGGTTGGTATTTTTGAGAAGTAGGTTCCATAATTGGTTGAGCTTCTTCTAGATCATCTATTGTATCCTAAACATCTTCCTAATATTTAGTTACAAGGGAGAGTCCACATCCAATAGGTAGAGATTTTAATCGACACATCGATGTCCCCAAGTGAATTTATCATCATAGTTATAACATAGTCCTTTTTCTCTATAGACTTGCATCTCTGATTTAGTAAAATGCTTGATAGTAGTGGTTATAGGAGTTGACATTATTTGAGACTATTGTATAGCTATATTTTTGAAGGGAGCAAAATTAGATTTAAGTTATTGTTGAACTATGATCTTGTCCTTAGCCAACTTAGCCAATCCTAAGGCTTCCATCAATATGTTGGGCTAAAACATTTTGACGTCAAATTGAATTACATATTTTAATCCACTAATAAAGCAACTCCTAAAGAATTCTTCAAACAATACCTCTATGTAATTGGTTAGTTTTTCAAATTCTATTTGATATTATCACACAGTTCCTATTTGGTGAAGTTTAGTGAGTGTTCTAGTGAAGTCATCAAAAGTAGTAGGGCTAAACCATTTCAAAATAAGGGTGCAAAAATTAGTCCATATGGGTTCATCATGAGACTTGGTATACCAATGACACCATTGAAGGGCTTTAAGTTCTAAGTGAAAGGATGTAAGTGGGACCTTGTTGGAATCAAAAGTATTATGCAAACTAAAATATTGTTCTACCTGATAGATTCATCTAGTTATATCTACACCATTTAATCATAGAAAATTAAGTTTTGGCTCATGATAATTAATGGAAGAAGAAAATGTGGTGTCTGAAGAAAACTCTAAATGTCATCTATTATTCATAGTTGTATGTTGAAGATTGAGGCCAAAATATTTTTCATCAAGATCTTTGATGTGGGTCTTGAGGGTGGAAATTTCATCCTCCATATTTTTTGCTCCTATTCAGGTTACTACCATGACCTGAATAACATTTTTTTTTTGATTTTCTATCTAGCTAGCAATAAGTACTCTGAGAGTCTACTGAGACTCTATAGATAGTTTTCAAATTTTGGGTTCTGTCAAATATCTACCTTCAAATCCTTTGATAGTTTATAGATACTCTACTAATTGATTATTTTGATTCTTCTAGAAATATTAAAAAAATTCATAGAAGTGGGGCCCAAGTTTCAATGGTTGCCTAAAGGTTTTAAAAATTTCACTCTAGCCACTAATACCATCTAAGTGATTACCACTCTCCAAAATTTTTTTGGCCATGGATTTATCTCTTTGTGATAGTTCTTAGTTTTCATCACGAATGGGAATTATTAAATCAGGAAGGGGTTATTGCCCATTTCATTGGCAGGTCCTCTTAATGGGCCAACTACTTTGGGGTTCCTATGGTACTCCTCATAATGAGTTTTAGGGCTTTCACCTAAGCACTTCCCATAGTTATGTAGTCAAGTTTTTACCCTAATCCAAAATAGATTATTATGTTATAGGAAAATAATAAAATAAATTATGTAGTATAATTGAGTTATTTCTAAAAAAATATTATGCAAAAAAATAGAGTGAATTCTTTTTGGAAAAAAATTAGCTCTGGAAAGTCATCTGATACCAAATGAGAGGATCTTATTCAAATAATTCAATAAAAATGCATAAAATAATAGGATTAAAAAATGAACAAAATCACTGAATAGATTATACTGATTATAGACCACTTTGAGGGGGCAACCTCTTTTGATCAAGCTCAATACAAGTAATTCATGGATGCCTTCATTAGCCTCAACACTTACTTATATATGAATTTTAATCTAAACAACCACTACTTCCCATGAATGTGGGATAAAAAAAATGCTAATAAGATGATTTACAAAGCATATGCATCCATAGAAACTACTAAACTAACAAAGTAAAAATAAGAGATATCATGGGTTCATAACATGATTTATATAAATTACAAATGGATGAGCTTCATGGACTACTTACTACCTATGAGATGAGGACTGATGATGGAATATATTTTAAAAGGGAAGCAACATTCAAAGTTGTAAAGGAAACAAAAATCAAAGAGGTTGAAATTGACAGTGACACTGATATTGATGAAGACAAAGCTAAAGCCTTATTTGTGAGGAAATTGACAAAAGGTTCAGGTAGGTACAAATACAAGATACCATTCAAATGTTTCAATTGTGGAAATATTGGTAATTTTTTTTATAATTGCCCTCAAAAGGAAAAACATGATCATGATGAAGAACATGATGAAGAGAGTAAGAAGTTTAACAAGTATGACAAGAGTAAGAAACATTTAAATCAAGGTGACTATAATAAAAATTTCTTCAATAACAAAAAGAGTCTATATTCTAAAGAAGATAATAGCTGTTCTGAAGTTAGTGATAAAGATATCTTAGACAAGGATGATTGTAGTTTAGATCATAGAATTGATGAAGTTATGTTCATGGCCATTGAAGTTGAAGAAGGGATTATTTCAAAATAACAAGACTTCATGGATGATTAAAAAGTGGATGAAGAATAAGTCAAGGTTGATCTTGAGGTAGAAATTATCAGTGTTTTGAACGAATTGAAGAGTCAAATAAAGAAAAACCAAAAGTTGAAGTCTCTAGTCAAAAGTCATGAATAACATATATGTATCTTGGAAACTAAGATAACTAAGATTGCTAAAGAATATGAGGAAGTCATAAACAATCTCAAGACTCAGTTAGAAGAAGGAAATGCAAGTTTGAAGTATAAGGAAGGAGAGTGCAATGAGTACAAATTTGAGATAAGTTCATTGAAGTTAGATTTCCAATCAAATAGAAAAGTTGTCAAAAGTTTGAAAAGAGAAATGGAATTATTGATGACATATTGAAAATTCAAAGGTTACCTATCATCAAAATAGGCCTTGGATACATGGATGAACAAAAGAATAGTAAGGAAGAGTAGCATATTAGTAATCCAAAGACATATCTTGATGCTCTAAAAAAATCTAAGATTGTGAATGAAAATTAGAGGTTAGGACAGGTCAACAAGATTATCTTTCCTCTTAAAAATAATAATAGTTTAAATATGCATTTCAAAAATATTCATAGGTCATTTCTTATTAGGCACCTGAATGCTATAAGGAACATTAATTTATTCTATGGTTAGTGTTTTTATTGTAACTAGTTTGGACATAGATTTGTAGATTATAGATCAAATGCTAGAAACAATCATGCATGGAGAAGTAATATGAATAGTCATGTATTTCCAAAAATATTATCAAATTCATTTGGCCAAGGGGCAAATATCAATAGTATCCATGTTATTTGTTACAACTATAATATAATTAGACATATTGCAAGATTCTATAGATTAGGTTATGCAAAACCCCCAGTCAAAATAGGAAAGTGTATGTTTAAATTAACGAAAAGTTAAAACCTTTTAAAATAATTAAAAAGGAGTAAGAAAATGATGGTACAAAGGAAGAAAATTCCATATTGGCACAAGCTAATTTTCACATTCAAGTACATTGATAGTGGTTGTTCAATCCATATGATAGGTGACAAGAATAAATTTATATCTTTGAAGAAGCCTACTAAATGTACAATCAAGTTTGGAGATAGTACAATAGCTAATATTATTGGCAAGAGAATACTAAGTCTTGATAATGGGAAACTAAAACTGAGAATATGTTATATGTAAAAGGTCTAAAGCATAATTTATTGAGTTTTAGTCAAATGTGCAATCAAGGATATACTCTAAACTTTCATGCTAAAGGATGTGATATAATAAAAGTAAGCTTAGGAAGATTGGTAACAAATGTTAATAGGATTGAAAATAATTTGTATGTTTTGGATAAGATTAATAAGGATAGGTGTTTGATGAGTTAAGTGGATGAGAGCTAGCTTTGGCACAAAATAATTGGACACATAAACTTTAACAACTTGGTAAATATAAGTACTAAGAAATTAGTTAGGAACATGCATAAGATCACTAAGCTTACAAACACCCTGTGTAAGGCATGCCAACATAGAGAATAAATAAGAAGGTTAAAGACAAAATAATATTTAACTACAAAACCATTAGAGTTGATTCACATAGATATATGTGGTCTAACTAGAACTCAAAGTATTCAAGGTGAAAGTTACTTCATGCTTCTTATTGATGATTACACTAGAATGACATGGGTTTCTTTCTTAAAGGAGAAATATGAAGATTTAGATAAGTTAAAAGAATTCAAAGTTCTAGTTGAGAATGATATGGATTTAAAAATCAAGTGTCTAAGATCTGATAGAGGAGTAGAATTATGGTCAAATGAGTTTTATGACTTTTATATGGAACATGGAATCAAGAGATAGTTTTTGGCTGCAAGAACACCATAGAAGAATGGTGTGACAGAAAGGAAGAATATGAATATTTATAAAATTTCCAAGACAATGTTAAATGAGTCCAAATTGTTTGATATATTTTAAAGAGAGGCGATAAACATAGTAGTACATATTATAAACAAAGTTCAAATTAGAATAAACAATAATAATACCCTATATGAACTGTGGAAAGGCAGAACAGCTTCAGTGGAACACTTTAATATAGATGTTACAACAAGAGACTACAAAATATTGTGGAGAGTACACATGTGAGAGTGGATGAAACTAGATATAATAAGGTGAGCACATAACCAAGAGTTTATGCAAAGGAGTTTGACTACAAGGAAGAACATAGAACATCAAAAGAAGTAGCAAAAGAAATTCAAGAAGAAGAATAATGGGAAGATACAAGTGCACCTTCCAGATTTGTTTATAAAAATCATGTAGAAAGTCAAATCATCATCAATATTAATAATGGAGTGAAAAATAAGAGAAGGTTTATGAATACATCAAAAAATCCAAATTTATCTCTATTTTCAAAGATAAAAATAAAAAAAATTGTAGAAGCTAGAAGTGATAAGAATTGGGTGATTGTTATGGAGGACAATCTCAATCATATTGAGAAAAATAAGACTTGGTAACTTATTCTTAGACCTAAGGACAAGAATGTCATTAGAACCCAATGGGTTTTTAGGAACAAATTTAATGAAGATGGTCAGGTCACTAGAAATAAAGAAAGGCTTGTATGTAAAGACTATACTCAAGTATAAGGTGTTGACTTTGAAGAAACTTTTCCACCTATGGCAAGACTGGAAGTCAAAAGACTATTTTTGGCATATGCTAGTTTTAATAATTTTAGTATATATTAGATGGATGCAAAGTCTTAATTTTTTAATGGAAATTCAGAATAAGTGTATATAGATAAACTTGGAGGTTTCTCTTTGTCCAGAAATAAGGACTATGTCTATTAACTGAAGAAATCATTATATGGGCTAAAGTAATCTCCTAGAGCATGGTATTCAAGACTTTACAGATACTTGATTGATCAAGGTTTCAAGAGAGGTATTATTGATAGCAATATTTACATCAAAATAAAAGGTGATCATAAATTAATAATAGTTGTGTATGTTTATGATAATATCTTTGGTAGTGACTATGAGAAGATGTATAAGGAGTTTTCATAAGTAATGCAACAAGAATTTGATATTTCTATGTTAGGGAAACTATGATTTTTTATTGGATTGCAAGTAGTTCAATCAGATAAGGGAATATTCATCTCTCAAGCTATGTAAATTAAATAAATTTTGAATAAGTTTAATATGGAAGACTATAAATCATTAAGTACTCCAATGACAAGTTACAAGTTGATTCAAGATGATAAGTCATCAGAAGTCAATCAGACCTTGTATAGATCTATGTTTGGAAGTCTATTGTATAATACCTCATCAAGACCTGATATCATGTAGGTAGTAGGTATAGTGGCCATATTTCAAGAAAAAATAGAAGAAACACACTTATAATTAATCAAGAGGATATTCAAATATCTCAAAGGTACTATGGATTTTAATTTGTGGTACTCAAAATTTAAGGATTTCAATTTAATAACATATACAAATGTAGATTGAGTAGGTAACATTGATGATATAATGAGCACAAATGGTGGTGTATTCTTTATTGGAAAGAATTTTGTGTCATGGTTAAGTAAGAAACAAACATTAGTTTCCTTGTCCAAAGTTGAATTTGAGTACGTATCAATATCATCATGTTGCACACAGGTTTTATGGATGAAACATATCTTGAGTGACTTTAAAATTAATAATGACACTCTAATTTATAATTTTTGTGATAATATCAATGCCATTAACATCTCTAAAAATCCAATCATGCATTCTAGGACTACGCATATTCCAATCAAGTGTCATTTTCTAAGGGAACATGTATCTTATTGAATTGTCAAACTAAAGTATGTCACTACAAAATAACAAGTTGTAGAAATTTTAAGAAAGCCTCTTCCAAGGGAAACATTTGATTTCTTAAGGTAGGAATTGGGAGTAATTACTTCTTATATCAGCCATTAAGTAAGGTATGGATTGATAAGGAGCTAATCTTTGGGTATCTTTTAGCTCTGAGGATCAAGAGTCAAGAGTCTATGACAGTCAAAAGATCATCAAGTGACAATGAGTAGTATCTTGTAGTTTTATAAGGAAAATTTTATGGAATTCTCATCAGGGAAATGAAGATGGATATAATTATTTTGAGGAAGAAATATTGTTTTTGGCATCAAATAGACTTCAGGTTATGCAACCCTTTTCCATTTATGTCAAAGGGGGGGATTTGAAATCTAGGGGAAGAACTAGCAATCTGAATATTTTTAGGAAGAAATAATGTAGTAGTAGAAATAGATGATAGAGTAAATTGAGGTCATATTCTAGTGTAAAGGTATGCTCATTAAATGATAAAATATGCTCAAGTTATCATCTTGTAAAGGTTTTCCATCAATGACAAAGGGGGAGTTTGTTACGATATTGTCATTGATGTCAAAGCATTATATATTTAGTAAATAATATCATCATTGACGTCAAGGAATTTTTATGAGTAGATACAAACTACATTAGGCAGGTTATGGACCACACCAGGCTTGTTATAAACTACATCAGGTTTGCTATAAATTGCATTAATCTTGTTAAGGATTGCATTAGTATTTTTATAAACTACATCAGAGTTGCTAAAAACTACATCAAAGTTACTATGGATTACATTAGAGTTGCAACAGACTACATTATAGTTACTATGGATTGCATTTGGATTGATATAGATTGCTTCAGGGGTGCTACAAACTCCATTAGAATTTTTATGAATTTCATCAAGACCACTAAAGACTTCATTAGGATGACACTAAATATATTCTAATGATTGCTAGGTCTATCCCAGCTTCATTTCACTTAGGTTGACCTATGTGAACAAGTTTTTATATAAGCTAATGGGAATTATGTTTACAAAAGAGAATAAATCATTATGTATCTGACTATATAGTTTTTTTGGTTGACCTTTAAGAGATTATTGAGTAATATATTTTATATAAGAAAGATCAATTTGTACTTTTGAAGTATGAAAATAGAGAATAATTATTCACTAAGGAGCAAAGTAGAGGTCCATTCAGGGATAGATGGCTAGAGAGTCATGAGTATGAAATCATTGAATGATTGATATAGAATTTATTAAAAGAGATGAGAAAATAAGATAGAGAAGATAGTCTTTGAAAATAAAGAGCAGAGATAAAGAGAGCCTATTTTATCTATTTGATTGATACGTAGAAAAACAACAAAGTAAATGTGAGGTTGATAAGTAGAGAGAGGAAAATTATATCATATTTTGATGAAAAAATAAACTAATAAAGGTGGATGATTTGAATCAACTAAGTTGATTCTTGGTAAAGGGTTTTGAATCCTCCTGTAGATTGGTATCTACAAATTAGGGATTTCATGCTTCTTAACAAGTGGGTACTTACTGAATCTTTTTGTCAAATTGGTGCTTGAATATTTGGGGTTGGTGCCTTAAGCTGAGTGTGTGCTCAAAAATCTTGTTGAATCATTGCATATCTAATTTATGATAAGTATTCGATCTAGTGATCACTATGCATTTTCTTCCCTTTAAGGGTTTCCCACCTATAACATGTGTTATGTCTTTATGTTCTTTGTTATGGTTTGATTGCTCTATGGATTCAAAATTGATCATTGACAATTAAACTAAAGAACTAGGAGAAAGTTTTAAGAGAACACTAATTTACCCCCCTCTTAGTATATATTCTTCCAACACAAGTAATTTGATTTATATGTTAATTTGTGTGATATTATGGAAACTACAAAAGTTGGATATGTCTCTAATGTGTTCACTTTGGGTGATAGGACCTTCCCCATTGAAATTAAGGGCACTCTTGGTGGCATTAGGAGGGATATAATCATATGCATCAAGGTTTATATGATTTTTAGTATTGAAAGTTGGGAAATCATGTTGACTAGTAATGTTACCTTCAAACTCTTCTTCACTCTCTTTCTCTTCTTAACTTTCAAAATATTTTTTCTCTTTATGCTCTTCCTCATGATTTTCAATTGCGAAGAAAGGTTCAAGATACTAAACTTTAAGAGGAAGCTCAGGATAAGGGAGTTATTGAGGTTTTGTCAATGATGTCTCTAAGGTGTCCAAATAATGTCCATGATGTGGAAAAGAGTGTTCATGAGATGTCTTGTGTGCTAGAAGGACAATGATAAAGTGTGCTTCAATGTGCTTTAGTGTTCTTGCATGGTTCTTCAATGTTTGAATTAGTAAGGTAGTTTATGGGTTTTACTAATGGTTTGGTCATGTTTAAGAGACACTATGGGTTGTTATGAGTTCTTTGAATTCTTGTGAAATTGAATGTAATTTATTAGAGTAGTCATATGAATGTCTAAGTTCTCCTAGTCAACTTGAAAAATCAGGTTGAGTGAACAGAATGATGATGTCAACATTTGTGCATATGGAAATGTCAAAAAGAAAAAATAACATAGATGTGTTAAATTTTAAGTCTATTTTATATGGTCCAAGTTTTATTTCATGAGGTTATGTGTATAAAAACATATTAAGTTGTAAATTTGGCCTTCCAAGTAGATTACAGTGTTTCCCATACTTAGCCAAATTTACAATATCAAGTGACCTTTATATAGGTCTATCATGTGTCAAGACCTCACTTGGTTATATCAAGGATAAATAGTGAATTTTTGGATTCCAAGTATTTAAACTAGTCAACAACATGAAAGTGATCTTGTAGATGAAGATCTAACGATGTGTGTTCAATCATGTAGATGGAGATCTAATGATGAACACGAGGTCAAAAAGTCAAAGGATCCTAAGATTTAATATGGGAATGACAAGTGGAATAATAACATTTGGATACTAAAATAAAGGTAAATATAAGGCACTTGGGACTACCAAGTGGCATAAATAGGCTTAGATTGCATGAGGGACTACCAAGTGGCATACACACATTTGGAGATTGACAACAAGGTACAAAGAAGCCACACATGGCTACCAAGTGGCATAAATAAGATAAAATTTCATGAAGGAATACCAAGTATTATAATCTCATTAAATAAATAAAGACTAATTTTAGGGTACACATATTGCATGAGGGGATTCCAAGTGGCATAAACACATTAACTAAATGGAATAGGGTACATAGAAGGCATGTAGGGCTACCAAGTGGTACAATCTCAAAAGATTGGGTCAAAGATCAATGGATATAAATTGAAAGTAAATAATAGAAGACTCTATAGGAGATTGATAGCGTGTATTTAATCAATTGTTAAAGGGGAAAAAGATGAAGATACATGTCTGAAGCTTTTGCATTACATAGTGACCATTGGAATTTAAATTAACAAAGGAAAACTAGTATGTATTGTTTGAGCTATAAATTTTGATGTATGATGAATTTGATGGTGGTATAAAAAGAAACATTGTAAATTAATCCAAATCATATCCAAAAAAACTATTTATGAGGTTTAAATATCTTTAAAATTATAGTTATTGATCTCCAAATTTGTCTATTTGTTCATTCATGGTGTTTTTGTGTATAAGATTATTTGAGTAGATTATGCATATGCAAAGGATTATAGTGATGGATGTAATCAATTGAAGGTATATTAGGGATAATTTGGAATATACGTATGAATTTATAAGTGGTATTATGTTCCTACTTTTATTTGTGAAGTGCTAAATATGTGAATAAGTCTCCATGAGACCTATAAGGGCTACTAAGGCCTATTTTAAAGATGTAGCTACTTAATGGTGACCCATAGATGCTATGGATAATCACTAAGGGTTGTATTGAGATATTTATTAGTTGGATATAAGCCTTAATGGTTAAGGCAAGTCTTATGGCTGACCAAGAAGATAATATTCATGAAGGCTCTATAAAGAGTGAAATCAAAGGTGATGGTTTCAAGAGTTGAGAGGTGATAGAATAGAGAAGTGTGAGTCTGCCTAATGGATGGAATGAAGAGAAAAAAGGTTGAGGATTATGTTTATGACCTACAATTTATAATTCTAATGTCATAATAGTGATCATGTAGGTTTTAAGATTAAGGATGAACAAATAAGTATATAGTGATTCAAAAGGGTGTTTTGGATGCATTGTTTATGTGTGCAATCTTGAGAGAATGTGAAGGATAAAAGAGAGGTGTTATAAATTATTTATACATAAGATTGAAAATGAAATAAGAGTTGTGTAGCTATTGGTTTCATAGGTGTTGTGTGGGTGCTCAACATCTAAAATAAGTTGGTGATTTTTCATGCTTAGGGGTGGGTGTTCCTTGTCAAGTGGGTGCTTCATTAAAAGGTCTCATGTTTGTGATCATCTTATAGGACAAGTAGTCCATGTTTTTGTAGGATTGAGAGTGGGTTTTATTCCCAATGAGGTTTTCCCACATAATTCATGTGTTATATGCTTGATCTTGTATCATCTTTCTTGTTCATTGTTATGAATGACTTGTATGTTTTATGAATGCTTGTGGTGATTGATTAAGGGTCTGAAAGGATTGTAATTGAAGTTTGTATTATATTTCATAATTTATTTATCCCCCCTCTCAATGATTATACCTCTAAAAATTTATATTAGAGCCACACCTTATTTAAAAATTTAACCACTTGAAGGTGATCATAGGTACAATGTATGACAAAGAGGATAAAACATTTCTTCAAGGTGAAATAGTATGTGCCTTGTTAGAGATTAAACATCTAAAGGAAGTGAATGAATATCTATAGGAAGATATTGAAATATTGAAGAACAAGAAAAGGAAGTAAGAATTTAGATTTAACTTCCTTAATGTATCATGAGATTATTGCAAGCATTAATGTTGTGAAGACACAAATAGATAAACTAACATCAACAGTCAAGAATCTATAGGGAATGATTAATAAAGGCATGAATCAAAGGATGGATGATTTAGAAGGTAAAACTATGACATATATAGACATGATTTTATCTAAAGATGAGTAGAATTCTATCTCTAACAAAGAATTCAAGGATGAGAAGTCTTCGGTGAATGATGGTCAATTTAAGGGAATGACTGACATGAATAACTATAGTAAATTTTTAAATGGATATTGTTATACTTGTAATGTATATGGTCATAGATATAGGGACTGTACTTACTCTTCAAGAAGTAGAAATGAGATTCTATGTTATAACTACAATAAACAAGGACATATATCCAAGTATTGTAAGAGGGAATTTTGGAAAAAGGATATTCAAGTCATTGACACCATCAAATGGTTCAAGAAAGATAAATCCAAGATTTAAGAAAAGAAGAAGTAAGATTTAGATAGTTCACCAAAGGAATAATCAATGTTTTTTCAAACTACCTTGCATACTCAAGAAGATGAAAAAAGAAATGGCATATATATATATATATATATATATATATATATATATATATATATATATATATATAAAATCCAAGATTTAAGAAAAGAAGAAGTAGGAGTTAGATAGTTCACCAAAGGAATAATCAATGTTTTTTCAAACTATCTTGCATACTCAAGAAGATAAAAAAAAAGAAATGGTATATATGTATATATAGTGGATGATCAATTCCTATTATAAGATACAAGAGCAAGTTTATCTCTCTCAAGAATCATAATTCAGGTTCAGTAAGATTTGGTGACAATAATTATGCTAACATAGTTGGAAAGGTTATGTAAGCTTAGATAATGGTCACACTATAGCTTAAAATGTTCTATATATAGAAGGTTTGAAACACAATATTCTAAGTGTTATCCAAATGTGTAAACAAAGAAATACTTTATTTTTTCATGACAAAGGGTGTGAAGTGAGAAGATCTAAGTTTGGAAAATTAGTTGAAAACATTCACAAGGTAGATAAAAACTTCTATGTATTTCATGAATCTAGTATAGAGGAATGCTTCATCAATCAATTTGAGGAAAGTTGGATTTAGAATAGAAGACTTGGACATTTGAAATTTGAAAATTTAATAAGGATCAGTTCAAAAGGGCTAGTGAGACACATGCCTAAAACACTAAGATTACTCATACTCTTTTCAAGGCATGCCTTCATGGGAATCAAACTAAAATAAGCTACAAACCTAATGAGAATTCCACCATAGTTTCATTAGAGTTAATTCATAGTGACCTATGTGGACTTAAAATAACTCAAGGAATTCAAGGTAACAACTACTTCATGCTATTAATTGATGACTTCACTAAGATGACTTGGATATATTTCCTTAACAAGAAATTAGAAGCTTTTACAAAGTTTAAGGCATTCAAAGCTCTTGTTGAAAAATGGAAAAGGATCAATTATCAAGTGTGTGAGATAAGATAGAGGAGGATAATTTTGGTCTTATGAGTTTGATGACTGTTGTGAAGAATAAAGAATTAGAAGACAATATGCTATTATTATGACACCAAAACATAATAAGGTAGTTGAGAGGAAAAATAGAACTGTCCAAGATATGACTATGACCATGCTTGAAGATTCCAAACTATCAAATGGTTTCTAGGAAGAGGCTGAAAATAGATCAGTTTACGTCTTGAATAGATGCCAAGTTAGATTAAATGGTGATAAAACTCCATATGAGCTATGGAAGAATATGGTAGATAATGTCAAACACTTTAGAGTATTTATGAATAAGTTTTTTATCAAGAGAGATGAATAAAATCTTGGTAAATTTTGACTCGAAAGTTTGATGAAAGCATATTCTTATGTTAGTACTCCATAATTTCTACTTATAGATGTTTCAATAAAAGATTCCAAGAAGTTTTTGAAAGAACTAATGTAAGAGTTGAAGAAGTAGGTGACATCAAGAATCTTAGTTTATAGATAAATGACACTATTGAGAATCCTATTTCAAATAATGAAGGCATACCTGATCAATCATATGATGAAGATGAAGAGGTAAGGTAGGACACTAAATATCCTTATATAAGAATACAAAAGGATTATCACATTTCCCAAGTTATTAGAGATGTGAATTCTAGTTTGTAGAGTAGAAAGAGAATGTTGGTCAATCAAAATCAATAAGAAAGAAATCTGTTATCCAAGATTGAACCTAAAACATTCTTAAAAGCTAAAAAAAATGAAAATTAGACATATGCAATCGATGAGGAACTTGATCAAAGTGTAAAGAATGAAACATTAGATTTGGTTCCAAGGCCAAAAGATAAAAATATGATAGGAACCAAGTGGGTATTCAAAAAAAAGATGAATGAGAAAAGAGAGGTCACAAGAAAAAAGTATAGATTGGTATGTAAAGGGTATGCTTAAGTTGAATGGATAGATTTTGATGAGAAATTTTCTCCTATGGAAACAATGGAAGTAATTAGACTCTCCTTATCTTCTGAAAGCTTCAAAGGTCTCAAAGTTTTCCAAATGATTGTGAAATATACATTTTTGAATGGCAACTTAGATGAAGAAGTTTACATTGAGATACCTAAATTTTTTTCCATGACAAGTAATCATGACTATGCTTGTAAACTAAAGAAGGCTTTATATGGTCTTGAAAAACCTCCTAGAGCTTGGCGTGATAGATTAGACAAGTATTTATTGATCCAAGGATTCAAAATAGTGGTAGTTGATAATAATTTGTACATCAAGATAGATGACACTAATTAATTACTAGTTGTAGTCTATATTGATGATATAGTTTTTGGTTCTGACAATAACAACGTGAGTAGAGAACTTGTAGTTTCTATGAAGAATAAGTTTGAAATGTCAACTTTGGGAGAAATTTCCTTCTTTTTATGATTTAAAATTGACCAACTTCATATAGGGATATTAATTTCATAGGAAAAATACATCAAGGATATTCTAAGGAAGTTTGACATGTTGGATTGTAAGCTAATGATTACTCCAATGATCATAGGGTACAAGTTAAGTAAACAAGATGACTCACCAAAATTTGATCCTATATAATATCATTTAAAAGTAGTTAAAATTATCTTGAGGTATGTTAAGATCACAATATAATATGGTTTGTGGTGCCCTAGGAGTAAATAATTCACTCTATAGACATACACTGATGCATATTGGTCAAGATGTGTGGATGATAGGAGGAGTACCAATGGTGGTGTTTTCTTCATGGGTGAATGTTTGGTGTCTTGGATAATCAATAATAAATCCTCTATATTCTTATCAACTATAGAATATGAGTATATAGATGTTTCTTCCTATTATACTCAGGTAATTTGGATGAAACAAAGCTTGGGAGACTATAAGGTAAGACAAAATGGAACTTGTTTTATCTATTGTGATAATAATAATGCAATTAGTGTCTACAAAAATTATTTTATGAACTAAAAAACTAAACACATTTCTATTATATATCATTTATTGAGATAAAAAGTGAGTAATCAAAGTGTTAAGTTGGAATATGTGCCTACAAAAGAATAAACTACATATATTATAACTAAACCATTGAAAAAGGCAACATTTAAATATCTAAGATAAATCTTGGAACTCATCTTATTATATATAAATAATCAAGTATTTGGTTAAGGAGGATTCCCTCTTAATGTTTTTAAGTAGTTTCTAATGTTCATATATGTTTTGTCTTCATAGAGCATAGTATGATCAAAGAAGAGTATAGTCATAGAGCATGCTTGAGAAAAATTCAAGGTAAGAAGAGGTATGCATAGTGTTAGGGGTATTTTTATCATCTATTTGAGCTGGTATTTTCCTATTTTTGGTTCTTAAATTATTTTTAGGTCCTTAATATTATCGAGTAAGCCTACTTTGTCATTGTGTCAAAGGGGAAGAAAGTGTTTGTAGAGGAAGTAAGAGTATGTGCATAGTTTTGTATTGGTGTTGACATCAATAAAAAAGGGGGATATTTTGAGGTGTTGTAAATAATGTCTCTAAGGCATCCAAATAATTTATATAAGGTGTCAAAGAGTGTTGAGATGTCTTGTGTGCTAGAAGGACAATGACAAAGTATACTTCAACATGATTCAATGTTTATTTTACTAAGGCAATTGATGGGTGTTATTGATAGTGTGGTCATGTTTCATAGACCCTATGGGATGTCATGAGTTCTTGGGATTATTTTGGAAGTGAAATAAATTCATCAGAGTAGTCATATGAATGTCTAGGTTCTCCTAGTCATCTTGGCAAATCAGGGTGAGTAAGCAAATTGATGACATTAACATTTATACATATCACAATATCAAAAAGAAATGATCAAATGGTGGTCTTTAGGTTTGAGTATAGTTTATATGGTCTCATTTTTATGTCATAAAGTTGTGTGTCTAAAAATATATCGAGGTGCAAAGTTGGATTTCTAGTTACATTTGAGTATTTCCCATGCTTAGCCAAAATTTTAACATTGAGTGACCTTTATATAGGGTTATCGAGTGTCAAAACCTCACTTAATAAGATCAATGATAAATGATGAATGTAGGGTTACCAAGTGTCAAAACCTATCTTGATCAGATCAAGAATCAATAGCATGTGAGTGATCATGCAGATGAAGATCTAACGATGTATGTTCAATCATGTAGATGGAGATCTAACGGTGAACACAAGGTCAATAAGTCAAAGGATCCTAAGATTACATGTGGGACTAATAAGTGGTGTAAGTGAATTTGGATACTAACATCAAGGTACACATAAGGAATGTAGGGATACCAAAGTGGTGTAAATAAGCTTAGATTGCATGAAGTGATACCAAGTGGCATAAGTGCATTTGAAGATTCACAATAAGGTACATAGAAGGCATGCAGGAACAACAAATGGCATAAATAAGCTTAGATTGTATGAGGGAATAACAAGTGAAATAATCACATTAACTAAATAAATATTGAATATAGGGTACATAGATTGTACTTGAAGCTACCAAGTATCATAATCATGTTAACTAAATGAAGCATGGTACATAGAAGGCATGTAGGGCTGCCAAGTGGCACAATATAAGAAGATCAGATCAAAGATAAACTAACATCAGTTGAAATTAAAGACCAAGAGAATATATATGATATTTATGGAGTATATTTAATCCATTTTATAGGGGGCATGAGATGAAGACATGTGTATGAATATTTTGCATTACACAGTAACCATTGGAGTTTAAATTGACAAAGGAAAACCAATATGTATTATTTGAGATATAAATTTTGATATATGATGAATTTTATGGTGGTATAAAAATAAAAGTTGTAAAAATCTCCAAGGGATATCCATAAAAATTGGTTAAAAGGTATTAATATCTGTAAAACTATAATTATTGATCTTTAAAGTCAACTATTTGTTCATTTTTGGTGTTCTTGTGTACAAGACTAATGTTTGAGTAGATTGTGCATATACACAAGAGTGTAGTGATGGATGTAATAACTTTAATGTGTCTTAGGGGTCATGTAGAATAGAATTGTACATTAATAAGTGGTATTTTGTTCCTAATTTTCTTGATGAAGTTATAAAGAGGTGAATAGGTCTCCATGAGACCTATCAGGGCTACTAAGGCCTCTTTGAAAGATGTAGCTACTTAAGGGTGACCCATGGATGATATGGATGGCCTATGAGGGTGGTATTAAGCTATGTATTAGTGTGATATAAGACTTAAGGTTTAAGTTAAGTCTTATTCTGACCAAGAAGATAATATCCTTGAAGGTTATATAAAGAGTGAAATCAATGGTGATGGTTTCAAGAGTTAAGAGGTGATATAATAGAGAAGTACGAGTGTGCCTAGTGGATGGACTAAAGAGAAGAGCATGTTGAGGACTGTGTGTATGATTTAAAGTTCATAATTATAATGCCATAATAGTGATCATATAAGTTTGAAGATTGAGGATGAATTAAGAAGTCTAGAGTGATTCAAAAGGGTGTTTTGGATGCATTGCTTATATGTGTAAGCTTGAGAGAGTGTGAAGGATATAAGAGAGGTGTTATACATTGTTTCTCCATCATATTGAAAATGCAATAAATTTTTTGGATTTTTTGATTACATAGGTGTTATGTGGGTGCTAAACATCTAGAATAAGTTAATGTTTGTTCATGCTTAAGGGTGGGTGCTCTTTGTGAAGTGGGTGCTTCACTAAAAGGTCTCATGTTTGTGATCATCTTATAAGACAAGTAGAACATGTGTTTATAGGTTTGAGAGTTATTTTTATTCCCCATGAAGGTTTCCCACATAATTCATGTGTTGTGTGTTTAATCTTGCATCATCTTTCTTTTTCACTATTATGAATGACTTGTATGCTTTATGAATGATTATGGTGATTGATTAATGGTTTGAAAGGATTGGAATTGAAGTTTGGATTATCTTGCATCATTTATTCACTCCCTCCCCTTAGTTATTGTACCTCTAATATGAGTGTATTTGTATAGTTATTACCTTTACTAGTATATGATCTTGTAGTGACCATGAAGCATGAAGATGAAAACTTGGTATGAAACAAAATGTTGAGTAGGAAACACTTATGCAGTTGTAATATTTTCAAAACCAACATTCACCTTGATAATAATTTATTAGGACAACTATCCCACTGGTTGTGATATAACTATTGTCACTTAATTTTGAACCCTTATAGAGGTAGGTAAAGCCTACTCTAATTGAGTGAAATAATGGGATTACTCCTAGACCTGTGGTTTATCTATAGTGGGGGTAAACCTCTAGTTGAAAGGGTTAACTCCCTAGATTTGTCTTTATTTCTCTCTTATTAACTAGTTGGTGTATTAAAAGGGATAAGTAACTATCTAATTATAATAAAAATAGAACAAAGAGGTGATAAACTAGAATATTTGATTGAATACTATCGTATATTTTCACTTAAACAAGGTACAACTACAATCTAGTCTATTCTTCAAGAGAGAGCTTTTAACATAAATATCTTAACCTAGAGATTATGTAAGTATAGAAAATAAGGTGAGATATTAAAAAGATTTATAAGACACTATTGAAACTAAAAAACACTAGATATAATACCACAATTCAATTTACTCTAAGTGCCCTGAAAGAAGACAATATATCCATACTTAGGTGCACACAAGTAGAAAAAGATGAAAGGACAAATAATGTTCTCACTAAAATCTATCAAAAACTCATTAAACACACTAAAATATGAAATTGGAAATCTTGAACTAGTTTGAATCTATTTATTAATGCAAAGAAGAGTAAAAAAAATAGAAGGGCTTCACCTACCTTTCTTATGGATATGTTACAATGCCAAAACTAAGTGTCTTTATAGCACCAATGTGTGCGAGAGAGAAAATACATATCAAGAATAGAATATTGGGGGGTTAAAAGAATTGATAAAGATTTATTAGATTTATAAGAGTTAGTAGTAATCATATTAAGTCTTGAATAGGTGTTATTTGATCTCCAAATCTTTTGTAAACTACTTTCAAGTCAGAAGGAGTCAATCTTTGAGAAGTTCATAAGCCTTCTTGAAAATTGATCTGATCTCTTGTATGAATCTTCTTCATCTACCTTGAAATTGAATTTATATATAAATAAAATGGTGGAGTGACACCTCACCAAAGTTTATGCATCATTATCTACCTTTGAAATAAACTTTCTTAAAAGGGGGAGTTATCTTAACTCATGAGGTGCAGTCTATCATCTTAAGACAACAAGGCGATTATCTAATTCTTGTTATATAGCTTGTAATTGACCACTCTAATCCTAAATATTACATAAAAACCTCTTCAAGGATCTGAAATTTATAATTAACACCTTACAATTCTTTCCATGCCTCTCAAAGGTTTACTTTAATGTTGGTTGTCCAACACTAGTTGGTACTTAGGCCTAGTTGCACATGTTAGTTCATTTGAATGGCCATGAAAAATAAATGAAAACCTATAAAAATTCTTAAGATCATGTAATCAGACCTAATAATCACTTCACCATATTAACAAGGCCTTTAAGGCATCACAACCTACTATTTATTTCTAAACTAGGTGATTAGGTCTATCATTCCTCGTACACCTCAAACTATCTTGTTTGTGCAGAATTATAGGAATAGTATCATGAGAATATAAAAGGAGTTTGTACCCTAAAAATTTAGAAAAAAATTCATGGCACCTCCTATAATTAATTTCAAGTATTCATTCATGTTTGTACCCTTCAAAATCATCAAAAATGGCAAAAGAGAGGGCATTTAGTGTGTATGTCTAGGTTAAATCAGCATTAAATTTTATGGTGAGGAGCACTAGAGAGATATATATATATTTAATTTTTTAATAGAAACAAAACAATGCATTTTTATCCATTAGGAAACAAATCTCTCATATCGTATTCACCCAAGGGTTTTAGTAGGGTTTAAGCCCTGTTTTGGGTCTTAACGATCATTCATAAAACACTAACCACTAATTGAATTCATTCCACTTAGAAAAAATTCTTGACTAAACACCCCCCCCCCCCCCACCACAATATATATATATATATATATATATATATATATATATATTAAAAATTGATAATATTCCCATTCAAAGTGTGGTATATGGTGTGAATGTGTGAATTTTCTCCTTGGGTAGTAGACATAGTGTTCTTGAATTTGAGATAGGTATAATTTGGGTTTTAGGCCTCAAAACTTATTCTTATTACTGGGAAGGATTCATGCATATCCAAAACATTATTACCCATGGTTATATAATTTATCAATGATTATCATTCTATTATGTGCATTTGGTGTATTATTTAGGAAACATGAGGTTATAGGCCTATCACCTTTTTACTAGCCCTCAAGGGCATTTGGGTTGAAAACTAAGGTTTTGGGAAACCTAAAAGTATATTAAGACATTTTATATGTTTATGTGTAGCATGTATGTCCCTCAATGGAGTTTTACATTCTCATTTTGTGTTTTAGGTTCAAACATACCCCCTGGTCTCTAGATTATCCCTTGTCAATGGAGTGAGCAAGGTCTGAGACAAAATAATGAGTATGCTTAATACCTATATGGATTTTAGGTGAATATGGATGTCATTTTACACTCATAACCATCTTATTTATAAATTAAAATAGTGTAAGTATGCCTCCAAATTCCTCAAAACAACAATCTCTTTCATGACTGGGTAATCTAGGCGAGTGGTCTACAACTAGGTGACTGTAACTTATGATGGGGTCCTTGAACATATATGAAAGTCTCATATTATCCAAATTTATAATTTTATATTATGAATATGGATTTTTTAGATTCTTACTAACTCTATTTTCAAACCTTATAACTTTAATCTCTCTACAAGTTTGAGATCCTTCTTGAAACCTTTAAACTGAGCTTATAACTTTAAGTGTCTTGCTTAGTTAAATATTGAAACTTACTCTATGACATCAACACCCATTTTATTTATGAATGGTATTTTAGGTACATCCTTATGATTTATTCACTTTAATATATACAATGTTTAGTAATGAGTTTAGATCATCTTATACATGTATCATTCACAGGTGTTTCAAAAGGGTTAGTTGTAGGTGCACTCTCCCCATGACCACTATATGCATTTGGAAAAATGTCATAATGAGACCTTATTGAAACCTTATATGGGTTATTTAAGAGGTTTATTTATGTTACAATACCATAGATATTTTGAAAATGCTCACTGGTCACATTGAAGTCTCCACCCAATGAGATAAAACTATAACATGAAGAAACATGGAGATTTGTTGCATTTGCATACACTAGATGATTTATAACTATGGAAATATAAGACATTTTATAACATTTTTAATCCCCTAAAAAAATTTTATACAACAAAGAGTTCATATTTATAATAATAATGCCCAAAAATCAAGGTGGTGGGGTTTAGAACCTTCTCTAAGCACTTAACTTTATTAACATTTGTTCATAAAGAACAAGATCTTGACCTTGAGACCAATGCCATTAATCTCAATCCAATTTGAGTCCCCATGCCTAGTGAATATCTCATGAGCCATCTCTCCATATCCTGTATGGAACAAGTACTTGGACATGACCCTTGCAAGATTACCAAGGGACCCATTAAAGTGGAGATTGACTATTTTTCCATTTTTGAACCTATGAAAACTCTCTAAACATTGAAAAGGCCTGAAGAAGGTGGAGATTCACTTATCACATGTTCACTCTTGAAGATGACCATAGAAATGGTCATAAAAGCCCCTTTTATCTCAATTTCTCCTTCTTTGAGTGTTGAACCTACAAGGTCTGACTAACCTCTAACTTGCTTTGATATTAGGAACATTAAAAAACACTTTATCATGCTTCAAAAGTACCACTTGTACACAAAATACTTCATATTCATCTTATAAATGACTTAAAAACCCTTAAGAAACATTTTCAAGTGTATAAAAAGTTATTGAAACTAGATGACCTGATGGAGTGGACATTTCATTTGACAAGACCCTATAAGACTTATACAGACTCTTGTTCACCCCCTTTGATAAATTACATAGGAAAGAAGATTTGAAAATACCACATAGGCCATTATAAAAACCTTAACATCCCTAAAAGCCTTAATTTATGCTAAGAAACCTTAATTTATCTGAGCTGACTAGAAATGGGTTTAAACTCATGATTTAACAATACAAGGGCACTTGTAATCTATGAGAACCTATAGAAACTTCTAGGATAAAGGGAACATGAAACAAATTTAGACACAAAGAGATAAAAAATGATGTCATAGTTTGATAACAATTACATAAATGGACCATTTATACATTTTAAATATTATAAAATCTTAATATATGGTATAACACATGATGAATTTAACTCTTTATTTTGAGACAAGTGATTCCAATGCATATTTTTTAATTTTTCACCTCAAAAGTGGGGCATATATCCAAATACTTCAAGACTAAAAAAAAATTGGAGTAAAAAGTTATAGAAAAGTTAGATCAAAAGTTGTCTACTTGTTAGGATCAACATACATACATGGATCAAGTACCAATAGCTAAAGCCTATCTCATATAGCACTTTTTAGGAAATAAAAAATAATCCTAAACATGTACCAGAATTAATGTAGAAATAAAATAAGATACAAAAATTACACAAGATGGGAGAGAAAATATTACATAAGATATACGCAGAAACCATTGTAAAACTAGTAAGGGAAAATACATAGGGTAATGGTAGCTTCTAGACTTCATATTACATCAACAAATCCTCTCTTACAATAGCATCCTCTCAGTAAATCCTTTCAAGTTCTAAAAAACAAGCACTTAGGTGAGCCTAAATTACAACCAAGCCTTTCAAACACTAACCCCCAAGTTGTAACATGCAATTCCATACAATTCTAACATCTATAGCATCCAAGGTGAGCTCCAAAGCATAAACCTCCATCTCCAAACATGAGCCTAGATAAAAATAATGTAAGATTTAACCGAACAGATTACCATGCTTATAACCAAAACATACAGGGTGAGCTCATGGATTCAAACCTCCAAACATGCAAGCCTAAGGCTTATATGGATCCTCAATAGGAATCCATCAAAGGGATTGGATTGGATTCAAAAATACAAAGGAGAACATAATTTTTAATAACATTTTAACCAAGAGAGAATAAAGAGCGAGAAACTTCATGGTGACCCCAAAAAATGTTCCACACATGAGTGGGTGAATAGTTACCCTCAATAGTTATTTGTCTCCATGTGAAAAAGTCTTAAAAGGTATACCCACCTTTAGATAATATCATGGGACACCTCCATGTGTATCCAAAACCTATGCCCCACTTTCAAAAGTGATTCCAAACATAAATAGTGTTCATATTATCTTCATCACCAAGGGTCAACAAAGTGGATGCTCCACTTTAGACAAGATCCAAACCACTCCATGTGACTCCAAGAATTGTTCCCCACTCACACATGTGAAGGAAATCAATAACAATTTTATTTATGTAGTCTTCATACATGTGCAGACATAAATCCAAAAAGTGCTGCAATCACCTTTTAACTTTCTCCACACATGTGAATCATGGACACATCAATAAATGTACCCCACACCTTAACCCTTGTCTTTTACACCACATGACAAACCCATGTAAGTCACCAAGTAAAAAACCCATGTTTAATATAAAGAGTGATACACCTAACACTTATCACATCATTTTGATTGCATTAAAGGACCTTTCATGGGCCTATACCATATCACCTTACTGCCATATCACTAGCATGCTACATCACCTACAGACCACAACACCATTCAACACCTACATATATCATGCCACATCATCCATATACCACATCACCTATATGTTATGTCACCATCAATAGTGTCCATGAATATTGGATTCAAAATCAACACTGTGGCCTTGATCAAGAAGTGGATTGGGTTGTTATAACTCCCCAAGAAGTACTAGTTATGTCTAGGACTTGTCTTAAAAGTTCTAAGTAGAATAATCAAAGTAGATTTTATTTTTCAATTTATGGTATAATTAGTTTCAATACCAACATGAATGGGAATTAATTTTCTTATCTTTAAATTATGCTTTACAAAGTAACTATATTTCACATTGATTTGGAATTGAATACTTGTTACAATTGGTCACTGTTTTTAGGCATGTTAGAATTTCCAAAATATAGTAAATCCATGTAGATGGAGCCCTATCTCAAGCATCATTATATTAATCCATTATTCCATAGGAAATTAATGGCATGAAATTTAATTTATTATTTTAATACTTTGACATAAACAAACATTCACATACAATCATACATAAAAGTAAGGACATTATGTATTCTATTTCTAGTACAACACCCTTTTTCATATTAATTTTTACCTATGTTTTCACGCTTGATTCACTCATATATATTTGTCTATTATTTGGTCATTTCCCACCCAAAATATTCTCCCTTTATCACTTGAGCCACATGTCTTTACAATTCATCCATTTCATATTTCAAGCCTTTTTTGTTTATCTTTTTTGCCACTTACACCCATTTTAGACATATGTCTCACCTAGGATGGATTCAATAGATATAGGTGTACCACTATATTTATCTCACGAGTTTTTATTAGTCATCATACATTAGATTGAATTATCACACATTTGATATAAAATATCACACTTTTTTATGGTCATCCATATCATGTGTCAAATCATAAGGACTCCTATATATACAAATCATTCCTAGTCATTTATAAAGTGAGAATCAAATAGCGAGTCTTTCCTAAGTTAGTGCCTTTATTAATCAAATAATTTTCTACACTCAAGAGGGAGCCTAAAAATTGAGATAAAATTAGTCATTATTCACTTAAATATATTGTGACATCATGTTATTTTACCAAAAAGGGGTTTAGAGAAATGTTCATATAGTTACCTCATCACTTCTAAGGAAGAGGAGGTTAAAGCCCTTACTTGAGATTCCATTTACATGGCACTACAACTATGTAAGGTCTAATTCTAAGAATATAGTACATGTAGGTGAAAATCCCTTGAGGTTGATAGACCCATAATTTGTTTTTTGTTATTAAATAATGCATTTGAGGTAAACCAGGTCAAGAGAAGTAGAAAACAATTAAGATTTTTTAATCATAAATTTAGAAAAAGTGAAGACATTAAATTTCATGGAATAAAAAGATACACATGAAAAATATGATTTATATTTAAAAATTCATTATAGTATATATTTGATGAAATAGAACATATTTATTGATCATCAGTACAAGGGCACCTACGACAACTGAATTTGCCCAAGGCATATGCAATAACAATAAAGTAGGAACCAAATCTATCCCTACATAGTTATAATTCTATATTTAATTCAAAGATTCTAAATTACTTCCATACTAATAATTCACTCTCAGAATCCAAATATTCTACCCAAGTGTGACTATTTCAAAAAAATTACTATATATTGTAGTCATTGCTTGTCAAATTACTATCTTTCATGCTTATTTGTTATTTTTATCCACTAGGGAATATTTTAATTATTATTTTTAATTAGTATATGTTATATCTCCATATGAAAGTAGTTTTATCTTTTTAGTTTCATTTACTCTAGTATAAAAATTTGGTAAAACAATATCATATTTTTATTGGCATTGAGGGGAATCCTTTATTGTGAAGTTGAAGAGACTCAATTAATTAAACCATTGTAATATAAGAGAGTTGAGAGTTTATAATATGTTGGAGAGACATTTTTAACTTTTTTGGAAGATTAAGAACTATCTATGATTAAAAATATTTACTTGGGAAATTTAATGTGTTGTAGTAATTTGATTTATCAAAATTGGAGATTAAAGGAGTATTAATGTAATTAAGACAAATAACTGAGTAAATTAGAATGCATAACTATATAATAGATAGACATGACTGATATTGAACTTACTAGTTATAAATATGATAAAAGGTAAAAGTACTAAGAAGTTGATGACTTAGCTAGCACTCGATTCTACAAGACTAAAACAGTGACTATGAAATTAACTGTGAGGTTGTGTTAGGTTTATGTGACTCAAAAATAGGGCTCTATGTTATCTTGAGACAAGGCCATAATAGTTGGACTAGTCTAACCTACATTTTTATTTTTAGGATGTGAAAACATCCTTTAAGGTTTTTCCCTTTGTCTAAATTATGATTTTTTCACCTTTACTTATAGATCCTATATGTATATGTAAATATATTCACTTCACTATAGGATCCATTGTATGCCTTCTTATTCACTTTAAACCCTAGGTCAATGATAAGAGGGTATAAATGAAGTAAAATAGGGTTAATAAGAAATGGGATGGATTTGTGCCTGACCTCAACACCCTGTGTGTTGACAAATGCCTACATATAAATACTTCTAAGAGGGATCAAAATCCATGCATTTATCCCATGTTACGATTGTGTGTGTACAATACTAGTGAAATGTTATATGTTGGTACAATATTGATGTGATTAAGAGCTTGGAATAATGACTTGTGACATTTCTATTATATTCAAACTTAGCTCAAGGCTAACTGGATTGCATATACTCAAAATTAGGAATAAAATGCATTTTCCTCTTAATGCACAACTAAAATAAATTTGGAATTATAAATTATGGGAGTCTCTTACCATCTCATGAACAAATGTGTATAAAATGTGCTCATATAGTGGCCTTTTTGAGATTTTCTTGAATTAGGCTTGAAAAATTTATGGGATGACCCATTGTAGTGAATTATAATTTGGGAAAATAGTCATCAATTAGTGAGAGGAATAAAATCATAGATTTAGACATGACTAACCAATGAGATTGTCATAATGTAGTTTCATTCAAGGAGAAGTGACAACCAAATTGGAAGTATGAATTGATCAAATAGTGAGTTTAGGCTACTTATAATGAGGAATAGTGACATTTAGTATAAGATTTATCTAAGGATAAATAGTCATCCATATATAAGTAGAGGAACAATGGTTTAAAACTATGGAATTAAGTACAGGTTAAGTGTGCATAAGGAGTGGTCATAATTTCATTATTTTAGAAATAAATGTTGATTTTAGTGACTACATCCCCCCTCTTTTTATTCTAGTAATGAAACAAAAGTGAAAGTATTAGAGTAAAAATAAGATTTTTATACCTAAGATTACTTATGAATAAGGGTTTTGGATGTGTTTCACATGATAACATATTTCTCATGAAATCCTATAGAAAAACATGTATAAATTAGTCCTTACATAGGATAAAAATATGAAAGTAAAGAAGGGAAAATTATAGGTTAAATAAAAAGGAACAAATACACCTTTTCATGTATGTGAACCATTATGTTTTTTGAATCATAACTAGTTATTAGAGATGGTAAAACCATTAGATATTTTATTGTATTAAAACACTTGGATTATAATATGCATGTCTTGATCCTCATTGGTAGGATAATGTGTTTAAAAATTCAAGATGCTCTTTAATTCATCATCACACAACTCAAGGTAGTTGTATTGATGCAGTTTTATGCACACTAAATCATGAATGAGGTAGCCTATAACATTTTGGGATCTCTATGGAGGTAAAATAAACTTAAAATAATGAGTTTTAGGTATGGTTTAAAATAACTAGTTGGTGAAATAGGAAGGCTAAGTATGTAAGTTATTAACTAGGTGTGAATGGATAGGTGAAACCTGAAAGAAATAAAAACCCTACTTGAGTAGGATGGGTGAAAATCTAAGATAAGGTGGGTATATCTAAAAATAAACTCAAAAATGAAGGAGGGTAGTGTTTATACATCTATGTGTACCACATATGTCCTTAGTGTTCAATAACACTTCTCATTTTAGAATTCTAGGAAATCAGAGCATGAGTAGTAGGTTGTGGCAACTTGATGTTACCTATGGTGACATAGCAACAAAGTAATGTTTAATTGTCTCAAAAAATTTATATTAATTGATGGTTTGGAGCCATCATGGTCCAATTCTCTATAAATTGTAAGTATTTATGCTAATTCTTAGTGAATTATGATCAAAACTTAATCTATAGACTAATCTAAATGGATATTTACAATGAAGCTTAAACTAAAGTGACATGGTTAAAAGGGAGAAAATGAGAAGATTAGGGTAGAAATAAAATGAGTGATTGCCTATATTAGTCTCAAACATTATGAAAAATCATCAATTGTAACTGAGTATGCATTTAAACCAGTATATAGTACAAAATATCCCAAGATCAAATTTCACTATACATCAGGCAAACTTTGAAGGATGATGTAAAGAATCACAAGTAAGAACCATGTTTACTTTAAAGATTTACTACTATAATAAAATAATATTTGCACATCTGAATATAGAGAAAAATTAAGTGAATCAAATCTAAGATCCTTCAACTAATCTAGCATATGCACAAATTAGAAACCCTGTGATTAAAGATGAAACCCAAAATTTAAAGAAACTATTCAAATTTAAGACATAAAATGAGCAATTGAGAGAAAATATATATTAACAATTGACACATCAAATATGAATTTTTTATATAATTCCTTGATTGTATTAATTTCTCCAAGTATACATATTTTATTCAAAATTATCTCCCCTTACAAGATGGTAATACATGCCTTTTATAGAAAGAAAAGGTAGTACACTAGTCAATTACAAGATACAACTATACAAAATATAAGGACATTTGTCCTTTTTTAGAAAGTTTTAAAATACATTTATTTCTCAAAATTACACTAAAATAGAGGCAATATGCAAAAAAACTAGCATATGCCTTACAAAATAATATTCCCTATTTCAAATATTACAATGTTTTTACAAATAAGGAATATCAATTAGATTGGTGGGCCCATTGTTGAGGGACTCCCCTATTGCTCTTGTAGAATTTCCATGGCCCTCTAATTTTTTTTTATAAGCTCTAGGTACACAATTAGTTTTAGGAGGTAGACCTCTTCCTGATCAGCTAGGTCATCAAGGTACATATAATCTCTAGCCATAACTTCTTTTATACTCCTAGCTTCTGAATCTTTTCCTCTTCCATGAAGATCATGCCTAAAATCCTACCATTGTCATGGAATAACTTTCCATGGATCTTGCCTTTTAGTTCATTCATCATTAGAGTGACTCTATGTTTATACTCTATATCATCAATAATCCCCAACATTGTAGTCTTGGTAGGATTAGCCAGCATAGTGCCCAAGAGCTGCTCAATCCTAGTGATCAATTCCTTATCATCAGCTAGGAGTCTATCCAAATTCTTTGTCCATGCACTTAGACTCTGGATCTGGTCCACCACTTTGCCCAATATGGAATTTAAGTGAGCCATGCTGATAGATTTGAATTTAGGAATCATGTTCCTAATCAAAATGTTAATGTGATCCCTTATCCTCATCTTTGCCTCCTACCACTCTATTATTAATCCATTGTCCACCTCACTTTATTAGCCTAAGACATCCTGAATTAGATTTATTGATTTTAAATAATAATACATATCAAATAATGATGCTTCAAACATGTTTTTTATGACATCAAGCACTAATAAAATGGCTTTTGTCTCTAATTTTTCCTTTTCCTTTTACAAATTTTTAATTTTATGTTTCATGCCCCTAATGCTAGCTCTAATTTGGGCATTTTGAGCCTTTGATAGGCTTTAAATATGTTCCTCATGGATAAGAACCCCACCAAGATATTGCCCTCCAATTGGGGTTAAGCCTATAAAGGGCTCAACCTTATGGAAAGTGAACTCCTCTATTCCTACCATGGCTTTCCTTGTTGTGACCCTTTCCAATCCAAATATCTCTGGATTAAACTACAATGTAATAGTTGGATTTGTATGTTTTGAAGGCTTTGTGACCTCACCTTTCGTGTTGATGGATGTGCCTAAAGCATCTACTTTCTTTATTTCTAGCCCTGTAGTGGCCACTATCCTCCTTTTTTTTTTGTTCATTCATTAGAGACCTTATCCATGGCTTGATTTCTTCATGTACATCAAAATTAATAGATTGGGTCAAGGCCCAAGAGTGGGAGTGGGAAGGGATATTATGCAACTTACCATAGACAAACCAATCAGGGATGATTGGTCTATGAATGGGGAACTCTTCACTAAATAAGTTGATCTCACTTGTAGGATGAGTGAGAGTCGACTTTGGCCTCTTCCTTGATCTAACAGGGACCAATGTTAACTCTACCTTTCTCTTTTCTTGGGGTGCCATACAGATGATGTCAAGGGAAAATTCCTTTCCTTTCTCTTTCTTAGCTTCCTTTACTTGAGCTTGTGATTCTTCAACCTAGGCTTCTTATTATTCAAAACCATATGCTTCAATGAGGTCTTTAAGGGCACCCTCTACTATTTCATTAGGCTCAAGGGAAATCAATTCCAAGTACTCAATTAGGGATGGTATTTTTTGAGGGAGAGCTAAGGATGAAGGTCCCTCTCTAGGTCTCTTCTCTAATTTTTCATTGCCATTTCCCTATAAAATTTATGTTTGGGACTATGGTGGATCTAATTGGGGTTGTTCCTAGGGTGTCTTAGAAGGTTCAACCAATAAATGGTACTAGAGGGGATGCATCTACCATATGTCCCTTTCTAGTTTGTTATCACTAGTCAATCAATGTACAGACTTGAGGTTGGTTCCCTTAAACCTAGCCAATACTTCCTTAAGGTTGTTGGCCTTTATGTATAAGGTGTCATGAGAGCCCAATTCATGCTCATGGACTAGTTTGGGTAGTCATTTGTTATTTAAATTTGGGACCACTACATTCTTAGGATCCCACCATCTGAGATCATCTAATTAAAATGAAAAAGAGTCCCTATGCCTGGCTATGGTGTCCACCTGCTTTTAGTCTTTTAAATTTGTTTTTCCTATGGTCAAAAGAAAGGGATGGAGAAGACCCTTCCTTTTATCTTTGAATACTCCATCAACACCATGAAGGAATTGAGATGTGATTTCATATTCTTCTAGCTTAGGAGGATTGTAGATAGGCATCCTATAGGGCTAGGTCACCCATTATCTCCACACACTTATTGATTAAAGGGGGAACCTTTTGCATGAGAACCCCTATGATGGCCTCTACTAATGTAGGATAGACACAATCACATATGAATTGCATGTGGTGCCTCTATTTGAAGATGTGTAGTTTTGAGTAGTGATGGGAGATGGTGCTTCTACCTTCTTGATGTTGGGGATCTTGGTGGAAGCCAGTAGGGCATCCAAAAAATAAGACATCATGTAAAATTACTTATTTGTGTTCCTTTTGATTATAGTGAATTTTTTTCCTAGGAAGACACTGATCATATCCCCAATTAGTGGAATAAGCTTTTTTCTCCACCATAAAGTAAACATAAGACACCCAAGGATTATTAACATAAGTGGTGACAAGGGCTCTAGATAATCTATTTAATAGGGTCATGATAACCCTAATAAATTCCCTAAATTTTACAATTGGGATCTTTCCCTCAAAATACTAGAATACATGATTCCCTTGGAGCAACCATGGTCTAAGGATGGTGTCTAGGTCATGCTAAGTGATCCATCCTTTGATTGTGGGTAGTTCTACATGGGGTTTCAAGAGCTTGTAGTATCTTTTAAAGGATATTGGGGAAATTTAGGATACTCTCTTAGAGCTTCCCTCATGGATAATCCAATCAACCTTAATTTTATGATCAATGAAAATTAGAGTAAGGATGTCAATGCAGTGGAGTACCTCTAGTTTGGTAGCTACATGTTAAAGGCCAACCATTTTAACCATAACCATGCCATAGTATTTTCATCTTACCATGGTAATCCTCTACTCCTCCTTGGTGATGGGTTTTATCTCCTCTATGGTCAAGAAGAGTTTAGACCAATTCTTATTTCCATTGTTCAGGGCCATGATATCCATCTCTATATCCTTGAAAATATTTCCTTATTTATTTGTAGATAGGTACAGTTCTATCTCATCTCTTAATTGTTGTCTTCAAGCTAACATGGCTTATGTTATTGATAATTATTCACAATATGATTGTAATTGGTCTTTGTGATAACTATTTCATGCTCAAATCACGATTAAGCTCTTCTAAATTTACTTGTAATCAATCCAAGTTTCCTTAGGGTCCTTTTATGAAATTTTAGGGCTATGAATATTTAATGGCAGTAACTCATTTGTAGTTTGGATCATTAATACTTTGGATTTGATTTGGACCTTTGCCTTTATACTTTTGCATTTTGAGGTAGACAAGATCTCTTCTTTTATCATTTTTTGATTGTGTGGTACTTTTGTGGCATCAATCTAGAACCTTTCACTACATTTTTCATAAATGCATTTTGAGCACTATCCATTGGAATTTAAAATACCCCCATTTTATTTATACCATTGGATCAAAATCTTGTGAGTGACCACAATGATGTTGATTGTGATTTGAGCTCTCATTTTTTATTGGCTCTTTGGTATCAGTGCCCCATGGTTATGCTACTTAGCACCTCTGTATGCCTTCTGAGCTCTTTTGAAAAGACATTAGTGCTTTTGAACCATTGGATCAAGGATCATGATGAAGTGTGAACTATCAGATCCTTTATTATTATTTTTAATCATTCTTTTACCATGCATTGAGCCTATAAATCTCAAATCTTTGTTGAAAAGTCATCAGTGCCTTCACTCTATTAGATCATTCTCCCATGATGAAGCATGAATCGTAGGATCTAAAAAGATGTATGAACCTTAAGTTAGCACATAGACATAAAATAACTTAGGCTAAAATGCTCTTACGTAAGTCTATTTCATATTGATAAATGAAAATAGACTTAGGTTAATGTATTTTGTGCTAAGTTTTTAAATCAAGAAACTAGGTGGGGACTGAGGTTTTAAATGCCTTAGTCTAAGGTTCATTTTGTGTTTATTAAACATGAAATGAACTTTAGGCTAAATTTTTTATACCTAGGTCTCCTAGATTTATACAAAGGGGACTTTGGATAAATACTTTAGGTCAAAGTTTACACTATGTTTAATAAACACAATACATACTTTGGGCTACAATATTTATGTTAAGCTCATAAAACATGCTCAAAAGGGTCAAAATGATATAAGGATCAAATGTTGAAATTTGGCATAGGGATTTATTATATTAATAAACACACTAAAACCTTTGGTTAAAAGTATTTGGGCTAAGTTTTATGTCACAAAAATCCTTTTAAATAAGACTTAGTATAAGTCTCTAGCCTAAGGTTCATGACATTTAAACAAAATGCAATAGAGACCTTAAGATATAGACTTAGACTAAGTTTGTTTTGCATATATTTAAACCATAAGACCATTTCAATATTTAAAGTTTCAAATATTTTTAGTGTTCGAGCATACTTTGAGGGCTTCCATTAGTTTGAAAGGTAATTTATGAGCTTCCTAGCAACATTCTGGAGTGTATCTTAGTCCTGAGAAAAAAAATTCATTAGCTTAAATTTGATAGTCTCATGGACATAAAATACGTCCTTATGGATGCCAAATGATAGTCCAGGGGTTTATGCTAGGGTTTTAGAACATGAACCATCAGTAAAGGATCCATGAAACCTGCAACTTAAAGACATGAAGACCAATTATTAGCAAGGTTAGGTAATCTTAAAATAAACCATAAATCAATACCCAAGGTTGACATAGTGGATGATCTTAAAATTCTAAATAATATTAATAATAGGCCATGCTTGTAGGGTTAAAATTCAAAACATCTCAAGGGTCCCATTTTTGAAAAAATGGGGTATGTTGAACTCAATAAATGGCAACTTTCAAGGTAAATATAGAAATATGTTAGAACCTAGAGTCTTTGGTTTAGACAAACAACTAAGTCATCCACTCCATTTGATCTATGCCATTATCTAGATCATTTTATGGTTACAACAAACCTTAAACTTGTAGAATTGGGATCAAACATTAAGACATAGCCATACTATGTGTGTGCTTTGATTCCACTTACTATTTACCATAGTCTTCAAGAGATAACTTCTAGGTTTCATATCTTTAATCATTAACACTGACTAAGAACATGCTTAGGTATTCATTAAAATCCATGTTTCTAGTTTAGGAAAGGCTTGGGCATTATTCTGCCACTAGCTAGGCATCCATAACCCTAATAGAGATACCTTTGGCTCCTCTCAAGGTCTTTTTCCACTATCGGCTAGGCATCCATAGCCCCACTAGAGATTACCAAAATCACATATCCTTGAAAGTTTTTGATTTTGCATTAAATCCCTATTTTTGTATTTTTTAGATTTTTTTTAATGCTTTCATCAATGTTGGGAGCCATGATAGCTAGGTTTAAGGATTTGGTCAAATGTTTGATCCTAAAAAAATCACCTATGGATGCAACCATTGTCCAAGGCAAGGATGTTTGTTAAGTGCAATCATGACCATGCTTCAAAAAATTAATCTTTCATCCCACAAGTGAAAATCTTCTTAAAACCAAATTTAGGTCAAGACAATATTTAGGTTCTCATAAAATAGTTAACATATTCATCAATTTTTACCAATTTCTCTAAATCACAACATTAAGACTTATATTTTAGATCCATGGTTAGCACATTTATTAGGTTTACACCCACATTCCTAAATTTTTGGTATTTCAGGTAAACTAAAACTTTAATATTAGTGTTATATAAAAGAAATTATTGGAATCATGGAGCAAGGTAACAAAAGCAAACACTATAGAAAGCATGAAAGCAAAAAAATAAAGGGAAGCAAACAAATATACAAATACTACTATAAAAACAAGGGATAGGAAGGAAAGAAATGAGAGAAACTAACTAGCCTCCCTAAATTAAGTCTAACCATCTTATAGTTTTACTCCATAAATATTTCATGTGGAGAAGTAGAGAAGTAATGCTTGAGGTACTACCCATTGGTGGGTAGTGTGAACTCTAATCCTTGGAAGTCTTTAAGTTTAAATGTGTTGTCTCCCAGTGTGTTCACAATTTTATAAGGGCCAATCCACTAAGGTGTGAACTTGCCATGCTTTCCCTTAGGTTCATATGCTTTGTCCTAAAGGAGAACTAGGCCCCCTTGTCTGAACACCTTGAAATTTAATCTTTTATCAAACCATCTCTTCACTATGGTCTAATGCTTGTTGAAGTTAGTAAAAGCTTGCTCTCTTGCATCCTCCATCTAAATGATGTCCAACAATATTGACTCCACAAGCTCTTGGATTTCATCTATGTATTCTTTCATGAATTTATATGTGGTCAACTTGAGAGTGATAGGAAAGATGGGTTCCTATCCATACACTAACAAAAAAGGTGATGCCTTTAAGGCTTGTTTAATCCTTATCCTATCTACCCATAATACATACTTGAGTAGTTTGTGCCAAGTCATGGGCTTGTTTGTAGTAGAGTTCTTGGTTGATTTCATCAAATTATTATTGGTAGACTTAGAGAATCCATTCCCTTGGGGATAATGGTTACATAAAAAATTCAGACAAATGCCATTATCATAAGCCCATTCAGTCATTTCTATGGATGTAAATTTAGACCCATTATCACACACTAGAGAGATTAGAGTTCCAAATCTAGTAAAAATCTCTTCTGAGAAATTGATCACTTATTTCATCTTTCATTATTTGGTGGCTACAGCTTCAGCCCACCTTGTATAATAATCTATGGTAGTCAAGATGAATTTGTGACCTCTAGATGAATTAGGGTTGATCACTCCTATAAAGTCCAACCCCCATTATGCAATGGTTTGTCAACCATAACTGGTTACAAAGGCATTGATACCTTATTATCTCTAGTGCTAAAAATCTATCAAGAATGGTACTCCCTCACATGCTTGTGAGTATCCTTAAATATCATTGGCCAATAGTAGCCATCTTTGAGAATCTTGTGTGCCATAGTCTTCCTTGATGGGTGTCCATTACCAAACTTCTCATGAAAGGTACTCATGATTTGAGAAGCTTCCTCTCTTAAGACACCTTAGGTAGACCCACTCAAAGTTTTTCCTATATAAGATTCCATTTTTAATCAGATAATGGGCAACTTTCAGTCTTAAAGCCCTATTTTTCTCCCTAGATAGTCCTACAAGACAAATATCATTGAGTAATAAATGTATGATGTAATCATACTGCTTACTAGCTTAAAAACTCTATTGATCAACTTTCATAATACTTAGCTTGGGACTAGTATTATAAATCATTTGGATCAAGCCTTGGCACCTTACCAATTTTACCATTTTTATTTTTATGTCATACTCCTACAAAATTGACATCCACTTAACTCTACATTCTCTAAGCTCGAGCATTTTGGATCAACATAAGCTTTGTAGTAGGATCAGGTAAAATAGCATGCACCTTATTTATAAGGATATAGTGCCTAAATTTATTTACTACCTTAACTAATGCATATGCCTATTTATCAAGTAATGAATAGTTTAACTCAACATTCTTAAAGTTAATACTCATGAAAGAAATTAGGTGATTACACCCATCAATATTTTGTGTTAAAACTATAGCTATAGTATGGTCTAAGGTAAAATAATAGAGGCATAATTCCCTTGAAAATTCAAGACTTATCAAGACTAGAGCTTAGCTAATGGCCTTCTTGATATCATTGAATGCCTTCTTGGATTCTTCACTCCAAGTGACCTTGGCATCTTTCTTCAGCAGGTCATTCAGTGGCTTGAAAATCTTTACAAATCAAGAAATGAACTTTCTTACAAAGTTTATCTTACCAAAAAATGACTTTAGCTCTTTTCTACTATTTAGAGGCTCTATTTTAGATATGACCTCTACTCTTTTAGGATCTATAGACATTCAATATTTAGTTATGACATGAACCAATAATTTACCTTCAGTATCACAAAAGATACTTTTCTTGGGGTTTAAGGAGATCCCATACCTTCTGCATCTTTCAAATACTTGTTGTAAGTGCATAAAGTGATCTTCCCTATTTTTAGAGAAAACTATTAGATCATCCATATATATGATAATAAACTTACTAATTAGGCCTTGGAAGGCATGGTCCATAGCCCTTTGAAAATTAGCTCCCATATTGATTATCCCAAAGGGCATTCTCTTGTAGGTAAGGGTTCCCCACTTGGTTGTGAAGGCTATTTTCATCTTGTCTTCCTTCTCAACCAACAACTAGCTATAACATAAAAATCCATCAAGGAAAGACATCACGGCTGAACCTAAAATAACTTGTATAACCTGGTCAAGAGAAGGAAGAGGATTATTATCCTTCTTAAATTCTTTGTTTAAGTTCCTAAATTAAATATAGAGTCTAATCTCACCATTCTTCCTAATTGGCACCAAATTAGCTACCTAGGTAAAATTACTGATGGGGAAGATTATCCTAACATCTAATAATCTCTTGACCTCTTTAAATATCATTAGTTCTAAGATAGCGTTAATAGATTTTTGATATTATTTGAAGGGCTTACAATTTTCTTTAAGGGGTATAGTATGGGTGATGACCCTTGGATCAAAGATTTTTAGGTCATCATAGGACAAATCTATGACATCCTTGTATTTGGTTAGCAACTCTTTGGCCTTCTTGTTCTCAATATTGGTGCAAGATTTTTATACATTCACCATTTGGGGTTAATTTTGGGGACCAAGATCCATTTAATTATAGTCCCTCCCATTTACCTTAGGAATATTGGGAACCTTAACCAATTTATCTTGGTCAAATATCCTCTCTAAGGCAATCACGCCTTTGAGGATTTTATTGTCATTCAATTGAATGACCTTACCATCAAATTTGTCCTCCATAGATGCACTTTCATTGATATCATCAATAATATGACCATCAAATGATCTAGAATTGGTTATGAAATCTAATATCTATTGATCATCATTGAAGACTTGAAAATGATTAAAATTATCAAGAACTGAAGAATAAGGGATTAGCTCAATATTAAAGTTGGGGGAATCTAGTTTGGGCATGAGGTTCACTTTAGTAGATGCCAACTCATCAATAGCTTGGTTCTCTTCTCTAGGGATGGAGATAATGATAAAAGCATCAAAGGACTCAATTAGATCCTAAAACTTAAACTTATACCTTTTAAGGTATGAGAGCTTGAATTGATATTTGCTCCTTACTTGGTTGACCACTAGTTCTAAATCTCCATAGACTAGTAGTTCTTTCACTTTATTATTTATAATAAATTACAAATGTAGGATAAGGACCTCATATTTATTAAGATTTTTAATACAAGGGAATTAGAGCCTATAAGATGCATGATATTATTTATCATTAGAATCAGTTAGGATAACACCAAATCTAGATCAAGCCTTACACCTAACACCATCAAATGTAGCTTCCATAGTCCAGGAACAACATGAGTACTTTTATGATCACATACCTATGAAGCCTCTAGGGTGAAAATACCTAAGTCTAAGTCAATAATGTTAACCTTCTCATTCACATAATTATACTCAATGATCATGTGTTTCATCTTTTTCTCTCTCTCAACCCTAATCTAATTTAGAACTCCATTCCAAGGTAGCCATAAGTGTGAGCAATCCATGGACATGTAGCCATTCAAAGCTTTGGTCCATTCCATGATTAACAAGATTCCATAAACATAAATAATTTCCATAACTTGAATTCAATGAATTTCTACACTTTAGGCTCAAAATCCAATTGCATATGAGCATTTAAAAGTTCCCAAATTACCTTGACTCTATATTTGTCTAATTGAGTTACCACTCTATCAGACTTAATAGGAGTCAAGCCAAGTTGCTTGCAAATACTTGCTAACATGACATTGGTATATAATCCAAAATCTAATAAATAATTGTGTAAGTTCTTACCAAACATCTTGATAGTAAGCAAGAAAGGAGGAGACTCTCCCTTAGCTTTGTGTATGATCACCTTATCATGGTCAACCTTGGGTGGCTTGTTGGATTTCTTTGACAGAGATTCTAACAAGAGATCCCTTTGATCTATGTTCTATGTCAGTTCATGCAAGGTGATTTTAGCCTTTATTTTCTTCATATCCTCAACTATACTATATCCAATTTTATTAGAAGAACTAGGAATATCAATATTAGGCTTAGAAGTACTCCCTTTAGGTGGCTCTAGATTATTACTTGAATAAGTGTTAGGGGGAGTTCCAAAGTTATTTGGAGGAATTGAGGTAGTCAAGGGCTAACTCTACTCTCTATTCCTCAAGGGATAAGTCTTCTTCAAGAATTTTTGGAAGACCTAGATTTCCTCAAGGATTTCATCAGGTTTATTCTCCTCTTGAAATGGGAAATCAAAGGTCTATAAGATAAAGGCTTGGTTAGATGATTTAGATCCATGAGTACCTGCACCACTATCCTTGTTAGGGACCACTTAAAATGTGTCTAATTCCTCTTGAAAAGCCTCAAAATCCTTGAAAACTTATATAAAATCAATCTTTCTATGCTTGGTTGTATAATTCACTCTATAATAATTAGGTAATGCTATATCAGTACGATTAATGTCCATAGTCTTCTTTTTATAAGGTGGTTCATTATTCTTATTATTATGAAAAATATAATTCTAAAATCTATTATTTGGCCTATTAAACATTTGAAATGATAACTTCCTACCATATTTTTCTCTAGTATTGCCTACTTGTTTTTGCAATTGAAGGAAATTAGTGCTTAATTTTTAGACCATTTAAAAGATAAACTCATTCTCATTCTTGGGAGTTTCAAAATTATGCACTTTGTTATTGTTAGTAGATGGTATTAAAGTTCATTCATCATTTGAATTGAATCCATTAGTAGGATGATTTGAGAATCCTAAGTTCTGATTGGGAGCAACATGACTCAAGGGTAATTGATTTAAATTTGGAAGTTGGTTCAAGGATGGAATATTCTAGTTGTTTTTGGGGATTATGTTTAGAATGGGCATATGTGGGCTAATTATTTGGGACTGAGTAGGCCATTTATCCTTAGGGATGCATTTGATCATTGATGATCATTGATTCATTAAAAGCCTTAGATAATAAATTTATAGCTAGAATGGATCTCTTAAAAAATATAGAGGTCACGAGATCCACTAAATATTTGTAGTTTTAATAGCTAAAACATCATCATGTTTATAAAGTTCTATGGTCCTACTATACATTTTCTAAAATATAGCATTAAAGGACTTGATAGGCTCACTTGCATCCCTCCTCATGGTGGTGAACTGATGGTAGATGACACATGGGCTAACAATTTTATCAAATTGATCTATGAAAACATTAGTAAATCCATTCTAGCTAGTGATATAATTTTTAGGCAAGTTTAAAAACCATTCATAAGTAGAATATTTAAAGGTAAAGGGGAATAAATTACAAGCTACATCCTCATGTACAACATTTAGTAACCTTAAAGTAGCCTTGAAAGACTTAATGTGTTCTTTAACCATTACTATACAAATTGGACTAAGTGTAGGCAAATATTTTTTAGGGTTACATGTGAGATCATGTACCACATCCCAACCAAGCCATACCAAGACAAAGGTTGAAGGCAAAGGTACCTTGAAGAGGTGAAGTTCTTAAATATTTGGATCTCCTGCATCTACCTTTGTCATGTTTAGATCTTCTATGAAGTTCAAGTTCAAGAAAGGTTCCCTTGTCTTTAGATGTGATCTAGTTTGAATTCTTGGCAATTCCAACTTGAAGATTGATAATCCTATTTGAAATACAATGTATCAGGATAATATTTATAAAGAATAAGGATTAAACTTATAAATTAAGATTATTTTGCAAATATTATATAAAGAACAATAAAGGACATTGATCTTTGCCTAATATAGCTCAAAGACATGCCCAATTATGCTAATGTGATCAATATTTATAAGTTTAAGCTCAAATAAGCCTATATCTATGAAATATATGACAACCTTTTGTCAAAATAAGATGTCCTAACCTCAAATATTGTGGGTTTTCAAAGCTTAAGCTAAATTTGACCAAAACCAAGCATCAAATCTCAAAGAACTTTGATATTTTTCTAAATAAGCACAAAGATAGGTTAAAGACTGTAAAGATCAATGATTTTTACACTTTTAAGCAAAATATTGCTCAAAAATGCAAAGATGACATCAATATTAGATCAAAACATGCTAAGACTAACAAAGATTCAAGGAATTCACAAATATGGCCCTCTTTATAATGCCAGTGGGACCTTTTGATTCCTCTATGTGTACCAAAAATGTCCTTAGTGTTCAGGAACACTTCTCATTTTAGAATTTTAGGAATTAATATCATGAGTAGTAGGTTGTGGAAATTTGATGTTACCTATGATGAAATAGTGACAAAACAATGTTTAATTATCCCCACAAATTTATATTAATTGATGGTTAGGAGCCATCATGGTCCAATTATTTATAAATTTTAAGTATCTATACTAATTATTAGTTAATTATGATTAAAACTTAAGCTATAAACTAATTTAAATGGATATTTATAATGAAACTTAAACTAAAGTGATCTCATTAAAAAAGAACAAATGAGAAGAGTAGGGTAGAAAGAAAATAAGTGATTGCCTATCTTAGCCTCAAACATTATGACAAAGCATAAATTGGAAATGAGTTCATTTAAACCAATATATAATGCAAAATAGCCTAAGCTCAGATTTCACTATACACTAGGAAAACTTTGAAGGATGATGTAAAGAATCATAAGTAAGAACCAAGTTTACTTTAAAGATTTACAACTATAATCAAATAACATTTTCACATCTAAATATATAAAAAAATGAAGTGAATAAAATCCAAGATCCTTCAAATAATCTATCATATTCACTAATTAGAAGCCCTATGATTAAATATGCAACCGAAAATTCAAAAAAACTATTCAAATTTAAGACATAAAACTAGCAATTGAGTGAAAAGCTATATTAACAATTGACACATCAAATATGGATAATATTTGTATAATTCCTTGATTTTATTAATTGATCCAAGTATATAGATTTTACTCAAAATTATCTCCCTTTAAAATATGGTAATACATGCCTTTTATAGAAAGAAAAGGTAGTACACCAGTAAGTTATAAGATATAAATATACAAAAGATAAGGATAGTTATCCTTGTTTAAAAAGTTCTAGAATACATTTGTTTCTCAAAATTGTACTAACCTAAAGGAAATATGCTAACAAAATAACATGTCTTATAAAATAATATTCCCTATTTCAAATATTATGATATTTTTAAAAAGAAGGAATATCAATCAAATTGGTGGACCCATTACCAAGGGACTCCCTTATTAATCCTAAAGAAGTTCCATAGACCTCTAATGATGTTATTTGATAAGCTCTAGGTCCATAACTAGATTTAGGAGGTATACTTCTTCTTGATCAGCTAGGTCATCAAGGTCCCTATCATCTCTAGCCATAGCTTCTTTTATGCTCTTAGCTTCTATAATCTTTTCCTCTGTCATGAAGATCATGCCTAAAACCCTACCATTGTCATGGCTTGACTTGCACTAGCTCCATCCCTTTACTTCATTCATCTCTAGAGTGACTTTATGCTTGTACTCTACATCATCAATAATCCCTAGGGTTGTAGTTTTAGTAAGATTACTAGCATAGTTCCCAAGAGCTACTCAATCCTAGTGATCAATTCCTTATCATCAACAAGGAGTCTATCCAAATTATTTATCCATGCACTTAGACTCTAGATATTATCCACCAATATTCCCAATATGGTATTCAAGTGAGCTAGGTTGATAGATTTAAATTTAGGAATTTTGTTCCTAATCAAAATGCTAATGAGATCCCTTATCCTAGTCTCTACCTCCTGCCACTCTGTTATTAATCCCTTGGCCACCACACCTTATTTGCCTATGGCATCTTGCCTTAGCTTTATTAATATCAAATAATCAAGAATATCAAAGAATGATGATTCAAACATGTTTATTATGGCATCAAGAGCTAATAAAATGGTCTATGTCTCTAATTTTTCCTTTTCCTTTTCCTTTTCCTTTTCCAAATTTTGAATTTTCTATTTCATGCCCCTAATGCTAGCTCTAACTTGGGCATTGTGATCCTCTGATAGGATTTCAATAGCTTCCTCATGGATAGGAACCTCACCAAGTTTTTTCCCTCTAACTGGGGTTAAGCCTATAAAGGGATCAACCTTATTGAAAGTAAACTCCTCAATTCCTAACATGGCCTTCCTTGTTGTGACCCTTTCCAATCTAGTTGTCTCTGGATTGAAGTGCATTATAGTAATTAGCTCTATGTATTTTTGAGGCTCTATGACCTCAACTCTAGTGCCTTTAGATGCTCTTGGAGCATCTAATTTCTTGTTTTCTATCCCTATAGTGAGCACTATCCTCCTTTCTTCTTCTTTTTCATTAGATCCTTTGTACATGGCTTGATTTATTCATGTACATCAAAATTAATAGATTGGATCAAGGCCAAAGAGTGTGAGTGGGAAGAGATCTTTTGCATCTTCCCATAAATAAACCAATCAGGGATGATGGTCCATAAATGGGAAACTATTCACTAAACAAGTTGATCTCACTTGTGGGATGAGTGAGAGTCAAATTTAGCCTCTTCTTTGATCTAACATGGACCAAGGCCAGCTCTACCTTTTTATTATCTTGGGGTGCTATTGGGATGATGTCAAGGGAAACTTCCTTCCCTTTCTCTTGCTCAGCTTCCTCTACTTGAACCTATGCTTTTTCAACCTAGTCTTCTTCTTCCTCAGAGCCATATGATTCAAAAAGGTCTTTGAGTGCAACCTCTAATATTTCATCAAGCTCAAGGGTAATTAGATCCAAGTGCTCAATTATATATGGTGTTTTTCAAGGGAGAGATGAGGATTAAAGTCCCTCACTAGGTCTCTCCTCCAAATTTTCTTTGCTAGTTCCCTATACAATTTGTACTTGGGACTATGGTAGATCTAATTAGGGTTGTTCATAGGGTAGCCTAGAAGATATAGAAAATAAATGGTACTAAAGGGGATGCATATGTCATATGTCCCCTATTATTTTGTTATCACTAGTTAATCTATGTACAAACTTGAGGTTGGTTCCCTTAAACCTAGCCAATACTCCCTCAAAGTTATTGGCCTTTATGTACAAGGTGTCATGAGGGCCTAGTTCATGCTCATATACTAGTTTGGGTAGTTTCTTGTTCTTTAAATATGGTACCACTACATTCTTGGGATCCCATTGTCTGATATTATCTAATGGAAATGAAAAAGATTCCTTATGCTTGGACATGCTATCCATCTGATTCCAATCTTGTAAAATTATTTTTACTATGGTCAAAGGAAAGGGAAGGAAAAGACCCTTCCTTTTCTCCTTGCATACTCAATCAACACCATGAAGGAGTTGATATGCAATTTATTATTATACCAACTTAGGAGGAACATAGATAGGCAACCTGTAGGGTTGGGTTAAAATTCCCTTAATTATGATAACCATGTAATCTGGATAAAACCAAATATCATCCATTAGCTATACATACTTCTTGATCAAATGGGAAGCCTTGGGAATGAGAACCCCTATGATAGCCACCAAAAATGTAGGATAGACACATTCACATATGAATTACATGTGGTGCTTATATTTAAAGATGTGTAGTTTTGAATAGTGATGGGAGATGGTAGTTCTACCTCTAAGAGACTAGTTCTTGATGCTGGTGATCTTGGTGGATTCTAGTAGGGCATCTAATAAATAAGACATCATGTAAAACTACTTTCTTGTCTTCCTTTTGATTGCATTGAATTATTTTCCTAGGAAGACACTAATCATATCCCTAATTGGTAGAACATGCTCTTTCTCCACCATGTAGTAAACATATGACACCTAGGTCTTGTTGACATAAGTGGTCATAGGGGATCCATATACTCTATTTAATAGGGTCATGATAACCCTAATCCCTTCCATAAACTATAAAATTGGGATATTTCCATCAAAATCCTAGAATACATGGTTCCCTTGGAGTAACCATGATCTAAGGATGGTGTCTAGGTCATGCTCAGTGATCTATCCTTTGATTATAGGTAGGTCCACATGGTGTTTGAAGATCTTGTAGTATCTTTAAAAATCTAGTGGGGAAACTTAGGCTACTCTCCTAGAGCTTCCCTCATGGATAATCCAATCACCATCAATTTTACAATCAATGAAAATTGGAGTAGAGACATAAATATAGTGGAATACCTCTGGCTTGGTAGCTACATGGTGGAGGCTGGCTATTTGAACCACAATTAGGTCATAGTATAATTTATTATCTAATTAATCCTATGCTCTTCCTTGGTGAAGGGATTCAACTCCTCTATGGTGAATAAGAGTTTGGACTAATTCTTATTTCCATTATTTAGGGCTACAACATCTAGCTCTATATCCTTAAAAACCTTTCCTTCATTGTCTATAGATAGGTACAACTCTATCTCATCTCTTAATTGTTGTCTTTGAGATACCATGGCTTATATGCTTATAAATTATTCACAATTGGATTACAATTGGTCTTTATGCTAACTCTTCCATGCTCAAATCATAATTAAGATCTTTCAAATTTACTTGTAATCAATCCAAGTTTTCTTAGGGTCCTTTTATACAAGTTTAGGGTTGTGAAGCTTTAATGGTGGTATCTCATTTGGAGTTCAGCTCATACATGATTTGGATTTGATTTGTACCTTTGCCTTTATACTTTTGAATTTTTAGGTACACAATATTTCTTCTTTTGTCATTCTCTACTTGTGTGGCACTTATGTGGCATCAATGTAGAACCTTTCATCAAATTTTTCATAAATGCATTTTGAGAACTAGACATTAACATTTAAAAATTCCCCTATTTTATTCTCACCATTAGATTATCATGAACCATCAATTGTGATCTAGGTTCTCATTTTTTTATTGGTTATTTGGTACCAGTGCCCCATGATTATGCCATTTGGTACCTCCATGGGACTTTCAAACTATTTTTAAAATTCATTGGTGATTTCACACCATTAGATCAAGAAGTGTGATGAAGTGTGAACCATTAGATCCTTTATAAATAATTTTTATCATGTTTTCACCATGTGTTGAGCCCATGGACTCTTAGAGCTCCATTGAAAAGTCATCAATGCCTTCACACCATTGGATCATTCTCCCATGATGAAACACAAACTATAGGATCTGTAAGGATGCACACACCTTAAGTTATCACATAGACATAAAATAACTTGGGATAAAATGTTTTTACCTAAGTCTATTTAATATTGATAAATGCAAATATACTTAGGTTAAAGCATTTTATGCCAAGTTTTTAAATCAAAGAACTAAGTAGGGACTGATGTTTTAAATACCTTAGTCTAAGTTTCATTTTGTGTTTATTAAACATGAAATGAACTTTAGGCTAAAGTTTTTATACCTAAGTCTCATAGATTTATACAACGGTAACTATGGATAAATATTTTAGGTCAAAGTTTATGTTGTGTTGTATAAACACAATGCATAGTTTGGGCTAAAATATTTATGTTAAGCTCATAAAAAATACTCAAAAGGGTCAAAATGATATAAGGATCAAATGTTGAAATTTGACATAGGAATTTATTGTATTAATAAACACACTAAAACATTCAGTTAAAATTATTTGGGCTAAGTTTTATGTCACAAAGATCCTTTTAAACAACACTTAGTATAAGTCTCTAGCCTAAGGTTCATAAAATTTTAAAAAAATGCAATGGGGACCTTAAGATATAGACTTAGACTAAGTTTGTTTTTCATATATTTAAACCATAAGACCATTTAAATATTTGTAGTTTCAAAAATTTATAGTGTTTGAGCATACTTTGAGGGCTTTCATTAGTCTGAAAGGTAATTTATGAGCTTCTTAGCAACATTTTGGAGTGTATCTTAGTCCTGAGCAAAATAATTCATTAGCTTAAATTCTATGGTCTCATGGATGTCAAATACATCCTTCTGGATGTCAAATTATGGTCACATGAACAACAAATTTAGGCTTATGAAGTTATTAATTTTTGTGGGATAAAATTTGATGATCACATGGATGTTAAATATGTCCTCAAATATGTTGAATGATAGTCACATAAATGTCAAGCTTAAGTTCATAAAATTCCTATATCCTAATGCGAGAGTGCCAATTGGCACCTTCTTGGGGCCTCTTAGGATCTCAAACTCAATTCACTCTAATGGATCAAGAATCATGACAAGGTGAGAGATATTTGATCATGATTCGATAGCTTACTCATGATTGGTCCCTTCTATCATGCATGCCCCTTTACTTTTAATCTACAAATGTGGGAGTCTCTCATGGTGACTTTGTAAAACCCTTGGAACTTTAGAATTTCTAATGATGTCTTTAATCCATCCAATCTTTGGTCCTTGATGAAGTGAGAACCATTGATCATGATCTAAGAGCTCGAACATGGTTGTTTTGAGAACTAAGTGCTCAACTTTGATAGGATTCTTCACATCATCTAATCGAGAGGCCATGAGGAAGCATAGATTGTTGGATCTTAAAATTTGAATGTTTTAAAGTTAAATCCTAAGCTTTCCTTACTCCATTGCATCAATCCCCATGATCAAGTGAGAACCATTAGATCTGTGAAGAAGCAAATACATCAAGTTAGAACCCTTGATAAAGTAAAGGATTTGGATAAAGTGTTAAGGCTAAGGTCTCATTCATATAAATATGTTAGGGCCTTAAGATTATAAATTTAGGCTAAAAGGCTAACAAAGGGACCATGTTATAAAATAAAAGGGACCCTATAAAACTAAATATTAGACTCAGTTAAAAACAATAAGAAACTAATAGGGAAGATACTAAGGGGGACCAAACACATTTTAGGCTAAAGTTTTAGTTGTGTTAAAAACATGACTAAGCTTTAAACATGAAACTTGTGTTCAAGTCAAAAATAAATTTAAAATGTTACCACCAATTAATTCCCACCAAATTTGAATTTAAACATGAACCAAGGGTTTGTGATAGGGTTTTTGGACATATACCATCAGTGAGAGCTCCATGAAACCTACAACCTAAAGACATGAAGACCAATAATTAGCAAGGTTAGGTAATATTTAAAAAATCACAAATAAATACCTAATTTATACATAGTGGATGATCTTAAAATTCTAAATATTATTCAAAATAGGCCATGCTTGCAGGGTTAAGTTTCAAAACATCTCAAGGATCCCACTTTTCAAAAAAGTGGGTATGTTGTCCTCAACAAGTAGAGAAGGAAATAAATATATGTGGTCAAGAGAGTAATTAACTCTAGGAAGTTTATATACATGGACAAGTGTCTTTGAGAGTAATTTTTGCAACTAGTAGTTATTGATACATGCACACAAACATAGTGAGTGAGTATAAGGATAAAGGATATAATAAACTTCAAGATCTCAGCCAAAGGTTTCTCCTTTTTAGAGTAGCTATTTCTAACCCTTATAACCTAATATTATGACTTGGATCAAGGAGGTATATAAATCAATTTTTTCTCATTTTAGAAATCTATACCATGAAAAAAATTTCTACACACTTAAATAAATGAACCAATAAACCTTATTGATCATGATCACAATTATTTGCCAATATAAGAAGAATTTTCACACCTTGAATTACTAAATCACCAACATTGAAGAAATCATGATCAATCATATATTTGGATAAGAAACCCATTAACACAGTTGCATGACAATCAAAATATTTCTTCATTTATTGATAAAAATGTCAACTCCATTTGAAATGGGATAGTTAAAAAAGTAAGTGTGTGTGTGTGTGTGTGGATATGGTAGGGGTCACCTCATTCTAAAAAATGGGAAATTACATATTAATGATATAATAATAGTTCTATTTCAATGCATAATTTGCATGTACAATTTGAAATAGCCAAACCACATCTCTAAAATAAAACACTTAAAAAATCATGAAATGTGTGCATATTATATAATTCCAAAACTAATAATTACATGCATCATGAATATAATATCAATAAAATCATGATTCATTTATATGTGTTAATTTTCATCCAAGAAATATGTATAATAATAATTTGGGAAGTTAAGGTTTACTTGTCATTGGAGCTTACATGGCCAAGGAAGTAGTAATTGAAATAACTAATGAAGAAAAAGTGATAGGTAGAGGTGAAATGGAATTAGCTAACACTTATATGACTACTTTTTTATTGGCCCTCATATCATTATAACACTTGTATGCTTGATGATATTGAGATTTTTTATATAAAGTTGAGGATGGATGGTCTATACACCATGGATACTTATGATAGCATGTAGTTATGATCTCCCTTCAAATTTATACACTCCACTTTGATGATTTCAACTTAGTCACCTTCTTCCTAGTAAAATTAATCTTTTTCTCAATTTCCTCCATTGTGCATCCTTGAATATATTTCTTGAAATTTGTAGCATCTACGTAGAGTAACTTATCAAAACTATCTCTATCAATCAATTTTCTTTAAGTGGCCCTTGGGATAATTTTAATTCCTAAGAATTTGCAAAAAAATTTCCTCTTTCTCATCCACTTTTAGAATTAAGGCCTACACACTAGAGACCCATTGATGAGCCTCTTATTTTTTTATAGTTATCAAGTTTAGAGTATTAGATTCCTCGAGAGGAGTCATCAATTACAAATGGTTGAGAGCCTTATTTATATTATAGGGCACAAGAAAATTTAATTTATTCTCATCTTATTTCAAATATTTGAAGAATTTAGTATTATTAGTAAAATGGGGATGTAATTTAATCCTTATTTTATTAAAGGTGCCAAGAATACTAGATAACTTAAGGGCTGCATTAAATACATCATCTTTAATTTACCTAGGAACATGAGTAATTTGTTGTTTCTCCAACACTTTATTTAATTCTTGTTGGAGCTCTTGTCTAGCTTGATTAATGCCTCTATGAAGTTCTATTAAGGCCTTTGTGTGTGCCTCCAAGTAAGCTCAAAAATCTTCATTGTATGGAGACTCCCCAAGTGTTCTATTCTTCCTTTTAGACAAGGAAAAAACATCTTGTATCTTCTCAAAAATTAGGCCTTTGCCAAATTCATCTTGTATTTTTATTTTCATAACCCTTTAACTATCCTTGTAGATTTATAAAAAATATAAATAACTGTGGGAAGCTCTAAAATCACCAAATTTGGCCTTTGGGTAGCCTAATTTCTTAAGTCCTTTGCCCACTATGAAATTACCAATCTAGTGTTAGATGATTGAGTAGCCTGGATAGATTTTGATGAGATAATTCCATCTAAATATAAAAATGATACACTCTCTAGGATTAGGTCTAGTAGATATGGGAAAATGACCTTTTTCTAATCTAAGTTATAAATTTGGGGAATGGGTTATACAATGTATTTTTTTAGCCTATCAACTCTTATAGATGATATAATGGGAAGTAATTGATATGTCCTAAATTAGGTCATAAAAACACCTAATTGAGTGGATTAGGAAGATTGTTATACATCATGATAAATAATAGGGATTGTTGTAGTTGGTGGATATAATGTGGTATTCCATATATTACTAAAAGTTATCAATGAAGGGGGCAAAAGGAACTGTAAAAGATAAACTGGAAATAACAATAGGATTGGTGATAACAATGATAAGTGAAATATTATCTAACATAAGTTCAACAGTTAATATAGGAGTATAACTTGTTAAAAAAATAGGAGAAATCAAAGGAATATCACCAAAAGATGTAGTTATTATTGGTAAAACAAAATTTAGAAATGAAGACACTACCTCTTTTACAAGATGGGCCTCTTTAGGATTAGGAACATCTTCTGACTCTTCAACTATTATTGGTGCTTTTCCTGTCAATCCTTAGAAACTCATGACCTTAGATATTCTAAGATTTTTTTACTCATTTTTGGGATAATATAATAAATGAGATTTCCCATGTTTCACTTCTTCACCTATGGGATCATCCTTTTTGTTGTTTTTCCTTCATTAATAGGCACTTATTGTGAAAATGTCTCAACAATTGAACTCACTAGTGTCCTAAGTAGTTGAGGAGGATTATTAGAATCCTTAATCTTCTTCATATTATATTTAATTATTTTTATATAAAATAAGGGTTTGGCCTATGGAGTAGTAGAAGATGAGACTTCAACACTTGAATTTATAGGCACCTCACTTATAGTATGAAAGATGGAATCTGAATGGTTATAAGAATCAATATTAAATGGTTCTTATACTCCTTCTAGAGCACTAGTTATAATAGGAATATCCTCTATGCATTTTTATTAATTTACAACCATTAATGCATTTGATGATGCTTGGAAAGGGTCCCCTTCTAGTTTAATAGGTTGAGAGAGCTATGATGACCAATAATCAATGACAACCCATCCACCTAGAGGTGGAATTTAAATATGAGTCTCTATAATTGTAAGTGATGGGTCCCTTTATATTTACATTAGAATATCTATAGACAATCCATTAATATGTATCATGGCTCATACTTAAGCATCATATTTGGTATTCAAGAAGAGGAAGTCATGCTTAGAGGGCTTATCTTATATGGAATGCCCAAGCTAGTGATATGATTATGAATTTTGCCACTTTGGTCCCGAACCAAAAGTGGAAAAGATTGAAATGAATAAATCTCATTTATGCCTCTAACATCATGGAATTACTTCTTGTTAGTTTAATTTATTTATTGATGTAGTGGGAAAAACACTATTCATGTATCGCTATTCATGGGTGTTGTTCACTAATGATGTGGTAGGCACTATTCATCCTGGTGAGGTGTCCACAACATTATTATTGAGTACTTAGGTGGTATGGGTTGAATTTGTCATTTGGGGTAAGAAAAGAGTGGTCAAAAAATTAAATATGTCCCTTTTTGAAGCTTGTGCTAAGTTAGGTGACACAAGTCACTATTTTAGGTTGGCATCTTGATTTTTCATGTGACCTTGCTTTAAGGTAGGGCTGACTTTCCTAGATGTTTTTTCCTTGGTCAAATATGACTCCATGAAGCATGTGGTGTATCATTTCCTTGGGCCTGACCTTTTTTCTTGACAAGATTCCATCCATGTGAAGGAGTGGGATGAATTTTTGGCCCCTTTATGTTTGTTTCACTAATTCTTCCTTTGTAAATCTTTAAATGCATGTATCCTTTGGCTTGTTAGTTAGGCTAGGTTGTGAATGATGTAAATTTGGGGAGTAAGCTTAGATAGAATCCATTTTTGCCTCCTTGGCATGTTGGCCAAGTTTTTATGGGTTTAAGGGAGTCTTGGTGAATCTTGTTTAATGGAATGCATTAATGGCATGACCTTATTTATAAAGCTTTATTGATAAAACTTATGCAATGGTGAGATATATAATTATTGAATTAATGAGAATGGTGAAGACATTTTTTGAAAAAATTCATGAATTGATTATGCATTATGTGAAGAATAAGGATTATTTAATCCTTTATGTGGTTGGCCACATCAATTGGTATCACAAATGAACTATATGGAGTGTTCAATCCATTAACTGGTATCAGAGCAAGTTTGAATCTTGCTGAGAGGAGAGGATATTATTGAAGAATGAATGCATGTTTTGTTTTTTAGGTATGAAGAAGAATAATAATGTAGGAATGCTTATGATTTGTGGGCAAAAAGGTTAAAAAGGGCTCATTCAATGGATAACTGAGCTAGAGATATGTTTTAAAGAAGAGAATATTTAAGACACCATGAGAGTGAAGGTTGTAAACAAGAGGATGAGTGGAGTTACAAACAAGTGTTAGGAATATCACTAAGTGGAGATAAAGAGGAGAGGAAATGAGAAGGTGAAGAATTGGGAACATATGGTTTCCAATTTGATGGGTTAATTTGTACACCCAAAAATGCAAAGAGATTGGAAGCAAAATCTTCTTGAGATGAGAGAAGACAAGAGATCTGAAAAGGAGGGAAAATTAATTTATGTCATAGCTGATGAAGAAGACCCATTTTTTAAGATGGGGAGGAAATTATAGATTCCCATGAGTAGGAAAATGAGAGTGAATAATGAAATAATGTAGAGTTGTATGAGGATTAATATTTCATCCATGTGGAGTTATATGAGAGTGAATATTAAAGATGTGAAGAGATATAGAGAAAACAATAATTCCTCATACAAGAAGATATGGAGGTGATTTCTACCGAAGAAGAAGATGAAGACATCCTTATTAAGGATGGTGGAGAAGATGAAAGTTTCATCCATGTGTAGCTACAAGGAAATAGATAAGGCATCCATGAGGAGATGCATATGGGTGAATAGAGCATCATAATAAAGTTCCATGTTTCCATGATGGAATCATTGGATGAAGATATTGTGCAAGTCAATGCACAAGAGGAGATTTTGGTGGAGTTTTAGCTATGTGATATAACTAAAAATGAATGTGTGGATGAGGATATTACATCCTTGGAAGTGATTTGTATGGATATTTTTAAATCTCATTGTGAGAGTATAGATCATGAGGAACATGCAGGATATGGAGAGGAATTGAGAGTTTCCATGAAGGAAATAATAGAAGAGATTTTTGTGAGAGTGTACATGTGGAGGATAAAATGAATGTTGTTTTATCTATGAGAGAGGATATGAAATTGGTTTGTGATGATGTTTTATATGATCCAACATGTGTTTGGATGAGTTATGAAGAAATTTGGGTAGGATTTTGGTGGAGGTGGATGAATATTGGTGGGATTGAGCTCACATGGGATGATGAGATACATGATAGATCATATTGGTGAAGGAGGATTGTTTTTAGTTGGTTTATTTCCAAATGTGAATACATTGAGATATGGATGAGCCCTCGGTGAGGAGTATGTTTTGGATGTGAGTTGTGATCCCATAAGGATGGTTTTGGTGCTAATACATAGATGTTGGAAGTGGGGAAGAAATATGAATACTCTTTGGGTACATTGGTATGTTGCAAAAGGATGCCATGGTCATTACCCCTCATAACCAAAAGATTGGTTCTCCCATTGAACCCATATATGTGATCTAGAGATCAAATTATCTACCTTGGGTGTCTGATGCAAAAACATATAAGGGTTTGGGAAATATTGCATCACCAAAAAAAGATCATGTTGAGATTTGTTCCTATTGTTGAGATTGGTAATTGATGTTGTCATTGATTTCAAACATTATATAAGATTGATATCAAGTGTCTTTGAAGACAAGGTATCTTATAAAGCTTATTTATGACATGAAGAGACCTTGTATGAAGGCATAAGCTTGGTTTCATGGTGAGATAAGGTTGTAGAAGGATGTTTAACATTGTTTGAGTATGTGAGGCTTTGTATGGATTATGAGTGAGATGTTGAGCATGATAGTGAGGTGTTGAGAGCATGAAAAGAGGTAAGGCGGTCAAGTGCTTGAGTAGCCTAAAACTAGTCATAGAATATAAAGTCCTTGTGAGAATAAATGAGTATGGTAACTTGGTAATATGGATGCATAGAGTCATGAAATGTTGTATTAGGTTGTTTGATCATGTTTATAATGTGTAGAGTTAATTTATAGTGGCATGAAGGTGTGTTTCTAGGTCTAATGTAGCATGAAGAACATGATGTAGAGAGAGAGAGTATGGCCTAATGGGGTATGAGGTTATGTTTCCAAGGCAAGTATGGATAGGTGATTTTTTTCATAAATTGAGGTTTGTTGAGTGCATATAATAGGGTTCTCAACACAAGACAAATTTTATTATGTTTGTTATCTCATCAAAACTATACATGGGAATATAAGTTATTAATGTTATATTTGGAATGTTACTATCTAAAATATCCAAGAATTAGTTTTTAGATTGAGGGGCTATGCTTTATGAATAATCGTTAATAGTGGAACTGTGTTTAAACACTCTTAGAACCCTAATAATGGACTAATTTTTAAGATATGATTCAAAAGTGACCATAATGGATTGGTATTATCAAGTAAAATATTTTATGTTATATTATACTCTATAATTCACCTCCAAGTTTGATTTATCTATTAAGTGTGTGAGTATACCCTATAGGATAGTAATACTTTCTTAGAGATTTACTATAATAGTCAGATTTGACCAAGTCCAAGTATGAAAATGAATGAAAGATAAATATGAGACTTGTATTTTATGTCCATTTTGGTTTTTGGATAGGTTATATACCTCAAAATTTTTAAATTGTCCATCCAAGTTAGTAAGCCACTAATAGGCCTAATGGTACAAATAGTGGGAAACCTAGGTAAAAGTGAGAAGATGATTAGGGAAGTATTATCATGATATACGGATAAAAAAAAGTGAATGGAGATATTTTTAATGAATTTTAATACATGTTAATTTTTTTTATAAGTTTTGGATTTTAGTGATTATAGATAAAAAATTTCTCACAAGTTGACTTATTTGGTTTAGATGAGACAATGAGATAAAAGGTCATGATATAGATCTGTAAGACCAATATTTACAATTTGACCATATTATATTTCTATTTAAGAATCATATAATGATGTGATAAGATCATATACATGCATAAAAATTCATTTAATATGTATAAAAGGTGTTTAAGGTCAATAGCACCATTATCGTGCTTTAAGGTATACTGGCAGTTCTAGGTAAGCAAGTTACAATGATAAGTTTGAGACTCTATGCTCTGAGTTGTGTTGAGAAGTGTTGTCATTGATGTAATTTTATTTAAATTTTTATTGAATTTATGTCAAGGTGAAACTAGTGAAGATGCATGGTGAATGTTCTGTGAGACATGAGCTTGTGTGCTTGATGTAACAAGGAAGCCATGTGACAACAAGGAAACCTAATGTCTTTCTATTAAGAGAAAATTTGAAGAAAACCTAATGATTATTATATTTGACATTATCATGGATGTTTTATAAGTGTAAGAGTGTTATTTTATGAATGTTATTATTTTATGTCATCATTGAGGTAAGCATGTTTGAGTACAAGGTGTCTTGAGAAGCCTAATCATAACAAGCATAGTCATATCATGAGCATGTATATGGTGAGCATGAAGAGGTATGAATTTTTTTGAGGAAAATGTAATGAATGTTATCAAGGTGTATAATCATCAAAGAGTTTTTTAATATTAGTTGCATAGTTTCAAGTGCTTGAGAAGCCTAGTCATGGCAATAGCCATAGCTTGTAGAGTCCTAGTGAGAAGGTTTGAGAATGGTGTCTTGGTGATATGGATGCACATAGACATGACAGGTTGTATGAGGTTGCTTGATATTTCATATGAGAAATTTTATCACTCAATATATTTTCAAGGTGGGCCTACAAGGGTAAGACCTTAAGCTCAAGTCTGTAACTAGACTAGTTCTAGACCCTATGTGACCTAATGAGGTGTCATGAGGTGTTGTCAAGACATATGAAGGATGAATGGATGTTTTTTTTATCATGTTAATAGGTTATATGGTATGTATATGAGGTTTTTAGAGATTAGATAGTGGTTATAAGGTCAATTTTAAGGAATACTATAGTTTACAGGTCAAGGTCTAGAAAGCAAAGAGAGAGAGATTGCAAGCCTAATGAGGTATGTAGTTCAATTTCCAAGGAAATTTTGTATATTTAGTGTTTTAAAATGTATTATATGTTTTTTCAATCATTTTCACAAGGTTTGAGGACATGGTTTGTAATATAAGGCATGAAAAGTGGTTTTGAGGTCTCTTATGTGCACAAAATGAACAGTTCTCAACCTAAGAAGGGATTTAAGTGTTCATTGGCATGTGTAATATTTTCATGGGAAAATAATATATTAATGTTATATGGGTAAGGTTCCCTTTTAAAATGTATAAGAATTAGTTTTTGGAATGAGGGGCTAATATTTATGAACGATTGTTAATAGTGGAAGATGGTTTAAACCCTTAAAGAACCCTAATAGTGATCCAATATGAAATCCATTGTTATAAAGTGATAGAAATGGATTTTTATAGATAATTAAATGATTTTATGTTTTGTCAAGTGTGTAAGTAGACCCTATAAGAAAGGCCTTATTTCTCATAGATTTGTTGTATCAATCAAAGTTGACCAAGTTAAAGATAATAAATGGATTGAGGACAAATTTTACTAATTTTATTTTATGTCCATGGTTGTATCTAAATAGTCTACAAAACTCAAATGTTCTAAACTATTCATCCAAGATGACCAATCACTAACAAGCTTGATGGTGGAAATAATGAGAAATCCATGCAACAGTGAGAATGTGATTAGGGATGTGATATCATGGAATAGGGATGAAAAAGTGGATGGATATGTTTTTAATTAATTTTAATACATTATAATGTTTGTCATAAGTTTTGGAGGTCAGTGGTTATAGTGAAAAATTTGCTCACAAGTTAACTTGTCTAGTTCAATGAGGTTTATGTATAATGAGGTCATGAGATTGGTATGCAAGACCAATATATCCATTTGAACATATAATATTTTTATATAATAATTACCTAATTACTTCATAATCTAATATAAATTCATTTTAAGTATCTAAAATTGATCATACAGATGTTGAAGGTCATTGTCACCATGACTATACTTCAAGACAAACTAGTAGTTCTGGGTAAGCAAGTTATAGCGATAAGTTTGAGGCTCTTTGCCATAAGTTGAAGCATATAATGTACATAGTTTATATATTTAAGAATTTTATTTCATATTCATTATTTTTATAATGTTTTTTACTCATTTAAAGTAGTGAAAATGCTAAAGACAAAATGGCTTGATTGGTTGAGTGAAGTATGTGAGAGAGAAGGTCAACAAATTGGTTTGTGATACCAATAATTTACATTAGATATTATGATATTTTTTTATTTCAGTTTGTTATATGGATTTTTTATGATAATTTTAATTCATTTTAATTCATTTTTTGTGTTATTTTAGGTGTCAAATGTTTAATCTTCCATGACTTTGTTTGAGGCTAGTTGGCAGTTCATAGTGAGCATTTACAGAGAAGAGTTTGAGCCTATATACCCTGAGTTGAAGTATCTAATGAAGTTTTTTATGACATTGAGGTCATAATGTTTCTGAATATATGATTTTTTCTATGTTTTTTTATATAATTGGTATTTTATCTTTAGTAGTTCAATATAGACTTTCTGGGTATGCACATGCCTAATTATGAACAATGTTATGGTGTGCTTCAAGTGGTGATTGAAGCTAAAATGTGTTTTGGAGTATAGATGAGACTATTATGGGTATATTTGAGTATAATATGATATTTTAATATTTTATGAGGTGTTTTAATGTTTTATAAGGAAGGTAAAGTGTCCCAAAGTAGACCTAATGAGATTAGGTCTCCATGAGACCTAAAGATGAAATAAGGCTTAATTGAGGTATGACACACCTAAAGGGAATTAAAGCACATTTTATTAATGTTTATAATATTTAATAATATATACTACAATGATGACATAAGAGGTTAATGGTATTTAGTGACTAATAAGTATATGAGCAAGAGGCTTGTATATACATAAGGAAGTTTTAGGCCTATTAGTGTGTGCGTAAAGTGCAAGTGAATAAGATAAAATATTATAGATTATAATGAGGCCTTGTATACCATAATAATAGAATATAGTATTTATGATGAATATTTTATAGAGGTTTTTTGTATGAGTATCAAGGTCATATGACCTAATCAATCTTGAAGAGACCTAATTGAGTGAAGAGACCTAAAAGGTAGTTTAAGAGGGCTAAAAGTGTGAAGAGATGAAGAGGTGGTCATCATCAGTTGGTTGAGAAATAAGGTATCCTAAATATGATAAATATTTTTAGTTATCTAATTTTGTTCTGAGTCATATAAAGGGTTGGTGCCTCCTTGAAAGTGGGTGATTGCTAAAGCTGAGCTGAGTTGGTGCTTAGCTAGTTGGGGTTGAGGCACCATGTGAAGTAGGTGATTCACTAAATTTTGTGTTTGTATTATAGGAATGTATTACATTTGAATATATTATTAGTTTTTATTCCCCTTGAGGGTTTCCCATATATGTGATGTGTTCATGTATTTCATCATTATGTGGATAGGTACTTATTCTTGCTAGATATATGTGCTTTTTTGAATGATTCATGATTATTTAAGTGAAATTTAAGGGAAAGGTTTTTGAATATTTATTCACCCCCCTCTAAGTCATTATGCTTCCACTAGTCCTTTGAAGTAGGTCTAATATCCTAAAGGAGATCCTATAAGCAAGGATGGCTAGTCATCAAGCTCAAGGTGATTTCTATATTAGTAAGGCTTCATTATTCAATGGATCTAATTATGCATTTAAAAACACTAGTATGAAGATATATTTGATGTATTAAGGTCATAATATTTGGTAGTCAATTTTGGATCATTATAGTGTTCCTCATATTCCACCAATTGATGCAACATGTAATAATGCTAGTGAAAACAACTCCAAGGTAATGGATGCCATTCTTTGTGGCCTATCATAGGTAGATCTTGTGAAGTTGATGCAACATGTATTAGCTAAAGGGATATGGGAAAAATTAAATACTATATATTAAGTAGATAACAAGGTGAAGATGGCCAAGTTGTAGACCCACCAGAGATAATTTGAAAGTTTGGATATGAATGAAGATGAAACAATTACATCTTACATGTTGAAGGTTGATGAAGTTGTCATTATCACTAAAGGATTATGAGAAGAAGTGAAATAATCTATAGCTATTTAAAAGGTATTAAAATAACTAAATCCTAAGTTTGATTCTATAGTGTTTAGGGTGGAAGAGATGTAATAATTGGAAAAGATTTTAATGGATGGGATTTATGGCATCTACACTAACGATGAGATGAGAAAAAATGAAGACCTCCCAAGAAGAAAACAAATTTCAAAGTTGAGAAGAAGTCAAAAGCCAATAAGGTCAAGAATGAGGGTTAAAATTTTGATGATGATGAAATAATAGCCATGTTTTCTTGGAATTTGAGGTTTGGATCTGGTAAGTACAATGGTAATTTGTTTTTCAAATGTTTCAACTATGTTAAGATTGGTCACTTTGCATCCAAGTGTCCTGGCAAGGTTAAAAATGATCATGATTAAGAACATGATGAACATAATGGAGATGATAGGATGGTCTATAATCTTTATAAGAACAAGAAATATTTTAGGAAGTATGAAGGTAGGAAAGGGTCATTCAATAACAAGAGAAGTTTATAATAATAATAATAATAATAATAATAATAATAATAATAATAATAATAATAATAATAATAATAATAATAATAATAATTTGATGTAAGTGACACAAGTACATCTAATAGTGGTGATGGTACTAATGAACCTGAACATGACAATAATGAAACCTTATTCATGTCCATAGAATCATATGATGAGGGTTGCTCAAATGGGAAAGTCCTTATGGTTGATGTGGAATTAGATGAAGAAGAATTTGAAGTGAACCTTGAGGAAAAATTTGTGTCTTAGAGGAGTTGAAATTATAAAGAAGAAATAATCACAAACTAAGATAATTAAGGACTATGAAGAGTAGATTAGTTTGTTTGAAGAGATATTAAGTAACACATCTAAGGAGTATGATGAGATCATCAATCAAATTGAATCACAGATGGATATAGTCACTAATAAATTATAGTCTAAAGAGGAATAATGCACCACATATGAAATTGAAGTGGAATCCTTGAAAGTTGAGTTTGATAAAGCATATAGCAAGGTGAAGACCTTTGTAAAATTTTAAAAGAGCACTAAGGTTATAGATGGCATCTTGATTACTTAGAAGTTTGCAAGTGATAAGATAGGTTTTGGTTTCAAAGAAGACCAAAAGGAGGCATCTCACATCAAGGAAAAAGATAATGAAGACAATAAGGGTAACATGAAAAGATCAATCATATAGCCTAACACTATGAGGTATGATAATTCATTCAATGGTTACTGTTATACATGTAATGAGTTTGGTCATAGAGAAAGAGAGTGTATATGACCCTCCAAGAATGAGTAGTCATGGGACTATGGAAGGAGTCTTAGTTCAAATTAGTTAAGAGGTATTTATGAAGTTATTTGATATAGTTGTCATAATGTAGGACACATTTCAGGATTCTACCCTAATAGAGTTAGAAGATCATCCAGTCATAATAATAGGTTTGAATCCCTTAGAGTGCAAGAAAAAAAGTAAATGATTGTGTGGAAACCAAAGATAGTAAAGGTTAGTCATGATCAATCTACAAGATCAAATTGAATTTTTGATATGGTAGAGAATACTCTAAATGATAAATAAAGTCAAGATTGTTTTTTATCATCTCATATTGATGATCTAATGATTGACAAAGAGGTCAAGCCTATAATGCCAATCAAGCATAAAAGGCTAATAAAGGATATTCAATATTGTGAGAGCATGATGATGTGGGAATATCTTAAACTTATGATTTTTTAGTACTATATGTAAAGAGGTGATTCCATTAGGCTTCATGGAGACACCATTTATTTAGCAAAAGCATGATGGATACATGAAGTAAGGGGGAGCTATTCAGGTTGTTCATAAGCTCCAAGTTCAACTGATGACAATAATTTGGTGGCCTAGTGTGTGATCAAAGATTTATATCATATCAATCATGATAAGAACAATATGGAATTTTTTGTAAGACCTTTGTCATTAATGTCAAAGGGGGATAAAGTTCAAGAAGGGAGATTGAATAGTTTTGGGGAGATGAGAGTGATCATATTGAAGAATGTTCTAACATCAATGATAAAGGGGGAGTTTATTAAGAAGTGTTTTCAATGATGTCAAGGTTGATTTAATTTATACCAAGGTACATATGGTGAAGATGCACAGTGAATGGTCTATGATACATGAGCTTATGTGCTTGATGTGATAAGGAATCCATGTAACAAGAATGCAATCTAATGTCTTTCTATTGAGAGAGAATTTTAAGGAAACATAATGATTATATATTAGATGTTGTCAAGGTCATGGTATAAGTGTAAGACTAATATATGATGAATGAATTTTTTTGATATCATCATTGAGGTAAACATGTTTGAGTACAAGGTGTCTTGAGAAGCATAGTCATATCATGAGCATGTGCATGGTGAGAAAGAAGAGGTATGTATATAGGTATGAAATTATTTGAGTATCATGTAAATAATGTGATCAATGTGTAGAATCATCAAATATTTTTTTAAGATCATTTGTCAAGATTCAAGTGCTTAAAAATAGTCATGGCACTAGTCATAACTTATAAAGTCCTAGTGAGAAGGTTTAAGCATGGTGGCCTAGTGAGATGGATGCATATAGGCATACACATTTTTATGAGGTTGATTGAGTTTTCACATGATGCATTAGATTACTCAAGAGTGTTTTAAGGTGATCCTATAGGGGTAAGACTGAAGTCCAAGTCTGTAACTAGACTAGTTCTAGACACTACCTAACATAATGAGGTGTCATGAGGTGTTGTCAAAGAATATAAAGGATGTATGATAGTGGTTGAGAATGGTAAGAGGTTTTATGGAATGTATATGTGGTATTGAGAGATTGGATATTATAAGGTTAGTTTCAAGGACTAATGTGGTTTGTAGGTCAAGGTTTAGAAAACACAGTGAGAGATTGTAAGCCTAAAGAGATATGAGGTTATTTTTCCAAGGAAATTTTGGATAAGTGAGTGTTTTAAAATGTATTATATATTTTTTAAATCATGTAAATAATATTTTAGGTCATGGTTTTTAATATAAGACATGAAAAGTGGTTTTGAGGTCTCTCATGTACATAAAATGAAGGGTTCTCAACCCAAGAAGGAATGTTAGGTGTTCATTGTCATGTGTAGCCTCTACACAAGAACCTAATATATTCATGGTAGATGGGGAAATTTACTATCTCAAATTTATAATAATTATTTTTTGGAATTAGGGGCTAAAAGTAATGAATGATTGTTAATAGTGGAAGATGGTTTAAACCCTCAAAGAACCATAATAGTGACCCAATATGAAATAAGTTGTTCTAAAGTGATTAGAATGGATTTTTATGGGTATTTAAGTGATTGGATTTTTATTAAACTCTCTCAATCAACTCAAAGTGTGATTAGTTTGTTAGGTGTGTAAGTAGACCCTACAGAAAAGGCCTTGTTTCTCAGAGATTTATTATAGCAATCAAAGTTGACCAAGTTACAGTTTCTAAATGGATGGATAAAAAAGGATGAGAATTTTATTTGATATCCATGGTGGTATATTAATATGTTATATACCGTATATTTTTTAAACCAATCATCTAAGTTGACCAGTTGCTAACAGGCCTAATGGTGGAAATAATGAGAAATCTAGGCAACAATGAGAAGGTGATTAGGGATGTGATATCATGGAATAGGGATGAAACCAAGTTAATGGAGATGTTTTTAAAGAATTTTAAGAGATTTTAGTGTTTATTTATAAGTTTTTTAGGTCAATTTTTATAGTTAAAAAGTTTCTCACAATTAGACTTGTCTAGCTTAGTGAGGTCTATGTATAATGAGGTCATGAGATTGGTCTGCAAGACCAATATTTCTATTTGATCATATTGTATTTATATCTTAGAATTACCTAATGATATCATAAGATAATACAAATTAATTTTAAGTATATTAAATTGGTCATATATATGTTGATGGTCATTATCACCATGACTGTGCTTTAAGGCAAATTGGTAATTCTTGGTAAGCAAATTGTAGTGATAAGTTTGAGTCTCTATACACTAAGTTGAAGCATATAATGTACATGGTTTTTATATTTGTGAATTTTATTTCCTATTAATTATTTTTATAAGTTTTGGTAATTAGTGAAATTAGTGAAAATGTTGAAGCCAAAATGGCTTGACTGGCTAAGTGAGGTCTATGAGAGAGAAGGTCAACAAATTGGTCTACAAGACCAATAATTACCAACAAAGCTTATGATATATTTTTAAAGGTTTTTATAAATATATTTTCAGATAATTTTCATGAATTTTAATTCCTTGAGTGTGTTCTTTTATGTGTCATAAGTTTAAGTTTTCATGACTATGTTTTGAGGCTAGTTGGTAGTTCAGAGTGAGCATTTTGTAGAGAAGTGTTTGAGACTGTATACCCTGATTTAAAGTATCTAATTAAGTTTTTGATGACCCTAAGGTCATAATTTTATTTAATATTTTATTTTTTACATGGTGGTTTATCTAATTGTTTTTTAATCTTTAGTAGTTCAAGACATACTTTATGGGTATGTATAGGCCTAATTATGAAGTGTTAATGGTGTGCTTAAAGTGGTAGTTGAAGCTAAAAGGTGTTATGGAACCAATATGATATTAAAAGGGGTATATTTGATTGTAATATGATATTTTTATACCATTTTATGTGTTTTAATGTGATATAAGGAAGTCAAAATGTAATGTGTCCCAAAGTAGACCTAATGAGATTAGGTCTCCATGAGACCTAAAGATGAAATAATTCCTAATTGAGCTATTCAAACCTAAATGGACTCAAAGCACATTTTATTAATGTTTATAATATGTAATAATACTTATTCCATGGATTATCTAAGAGGTTAAATATATTTGACTGATTAATAAGTAATGATCAAGAGGCTTATATATATACAAATAAGTTTTAAGTGTATTAGTGTGTGTGTAGAGTGCAAGTGAATAAAATAACATACTGCAAAGTAGAAAGAGGTATTTTATACAATTATAAGAGTATATAATATCTATTATTAATATTTTATATAGGTTATATTTATAAGGATAAATTTCATATTACCTAATCAGTCTTGAAGAGACCTAATTGAGTGAAGAGACCTAAAAGGAAATTTAAGAGGGATAAGAGTGTGAAGAGATGAAGAGGTTGGTCATCATTAGATGGTTGAGGAAAAATGTGTCTTTAACATGATAAAGAGTTTAATTTTTATTATTTAGTTCTCATTAATCTATGGCATTTGTGCCTCCTTACAATTGGGTGCTTACTAAAGCCTAGTTGAGTTAGTGCTCAACTAGTTGGGGTTGGTGTTCCATGTGAAGTGGGTAATTCACTAAATATGATGTTTGTATTATATGATTGTATTCCATTTGAAATATCAATGGGTTTTTTTCCCATTTAGGTTTTACCACATATTTTATGTGTTCATTTTTTCCATGATTATGTGGATAGGTTCCTATGATAGATATATGTGCTTGTTTGAATGGTTCATGATTATTTATGTGAAATTGATAGTAAAGGTTTTTGAAGATTGATTAAAAAAAATTGATGTATATAATGTATATGGTGTTTTTTTTATGAATTTAAAATAGTTATCATGCTTTTAAAAATATTTAAATTTAGTATAAAAGGTCAAAAAATTTAATCCAAAATGGCCTATATGGTTCTAGTATGACTGTGAGTAGAGAGGTCAAAATATTGGTTTGAAATACCAATATTTAACATTCAAAAATATTTATTTTATATTTTAAAGTGGTATTTAAATGTCATATAATCATTTTCATGCATTTGATGTATTTTAAATTTACTATACAAGTGTTAGAAGGTCAATGTTTTATGACTATGTTTTTAATAGTCTTGGCAATTCTGAGTTGTAGTGATGAAAAGTTAGATTTGAGTGTAATTTAATGAAAGAGTGATAAAATGTAGTGCATGGAGTTTTTATTAATGAATTTTATTTAATAATAATTCTTTGTATAATTTTTGGATTTTAGTATAAGTGAAGAAGATGTGTTCACAAAATGGCTTGTCTGTTCAGGATTGAACTGTGAGATTGTAAGTCAAGGAATTGGACTGTAAGATGAATATTTTCCATTAGAAATTGTAAGTTTTTAATTTTATGATCCTTTAAATATTTCATAGTATAAATTTAATTTATCAATATTCAATAAAATTGTCTTCATAGGTGGTTGAAGTTTAATTCCTTATGATTGTGTTTTTGAGTTAGCAATTCTTAATGAGCAAGTTATAGAGTTGTTCTTGAGCCATTATTGTCTAAGTAAAGTTGTTAAAATTAATTTGGAATGTTAATTAGGTAATATATTATATGTATATATGTTTCATTTGTAATGAGAGATATTATAAAGGAGTGATTTAAATTCATTTTTGTAAGATAATTTCTACGGTGTACAGGCCTAATAGGTCAGTCTATCCTAAAGAGGGATTTAGGATATGAACACATGGTTCAAACCTAGAAATTTATGAAAGAGGTCATAATAAATCATTATAAATTTTTTTTATTAGTTTTATAAGGCTATTTGGATCGAATAATATCAATTCTCAACATCAAGAGAGCAGACCTCATAAAGTAGGTCTCAATGAGACCTAAATGGTGAACAAGACCAATGTTGGTCATTGAGTCAAAGTGTACCAAGTGAATGGATATTAAATTAAGATAATAAATATTATATAAACATGTTTTATATGTTTTGGTTACATGAAATGTAGGTGATCAAACCTGAGAGAGATCATATAGTGTTTGAGTACACACAGGCCTAATGTGAACAGTACTAATGATGTGCTTTAAGTGATGGTTGAAGCTAAAAAGTGGCATGGACCTAAGATGATCTCAATGGGGGTATATTTGAGATATATATATATATATATATTAATGTTCCCTATCATGAGTGGATTTTAAAATTTTTCCAATGAGATCAAAGGGAAATATGTCCTAAACAAGGCGTAATGGAATTAGGTCTCTATGAGACCTAAAGAAGGATTTGGTCTATTTAAGTTAAGGATAATATAATGCAATGATTGATTAATATTTTTAGTATTTATTAAATAATATTGTGTAGAAAATATAAGTGGTCAAGTGTATATGGTTGACCAAGAGGTATATGATCAAGGGGCTTGTATATTTACAAGGAAGTTTTATCCCTGTGAATGTGTGTATGGGAGTGTATGCGAATGAGATAACACATTGTGAGTAGAAGACGGTATTTTAGAACATAATAGGGGTGTAGAGGATCTATAATGAAGATATAATATGAGGTATAAATTTTAATATCAAGGTCATATGACCTAATCTATCTTGAATAGACTCAGTTGAGGGAAGGAGCCTAGAAGGCAGTTTGAGAGGGATATAAGAGTGAGAAGAGCTAAAGAAGATGATCATAATATATTGTGTGATAAATAAATTATTTTTAATATGATCAATAGGTTTAGGTGGATGAGTTGGTATTAAGTCATCTAGGCGGTTGGTGCCTCATTTGAAGTTGGTGTTTTTTAAAGCCTAGCTAAGTTGGTACTTAGGTAGTTGGTATTGGTGCTTCACTAAATTATGATCTTTGACTTGTAAGACTATAGTCCATTTGTAGGTATCAATGGTTTTTATTCCTATTGAGGGTTTCCCACATATATGATGTGTTTTCTTGTGTAATATTATTTCATTATTGTATGGGTGATTGCTTGATCTATATGTTAATGCGATGGTTCATGAATGATAAGAAGGAATTGAAAGAAAGTTTTTTGACACTAATTCACCACCCACCTCTATTAGTGATTATGCTTATTATTGGAGACTTAGGATGAATCCTAGCTAAGCAAAGGATTGTTTAAGTCCTCTTTCTTAAACCTAGTCCAACATAGGAATGACCTTAGGCTGTGGGTCACCTAATCTTGGGTCAGACCTCTAGGATTTTTAATGAGGCTAGCTCCTCTGATGTATCACTTAGATCATTTACACTAAAACCTACTTAGTCTTGGGGTGAAAATGGGGAGAAAGAAACTAAAATTGGAACCCTAAGCCACTATTGGTGATACACTTGGAATGATTTTTCATCCACTATTACTTAAGCTTCTAAAACACTAATGAGATATAATGAATGATTGGATCCACAACTCCTAAGTCTCTTATGCATCAATGTTTCATGCAAAGGTTTCATCAATTGATCAAAGTTTGGGGGAAGTGATAGAATAGGCCTAATTCAAGGCACTAACCAATTAATGTATCCATTATTGACTTAAAAAAAATGAAATTAAACATTGAACATGACCTACATAACAAGATAAACTAGTAGCTAGGTGAGATCAGGACTTGAGAAGGGAAAGATTTCTACCAGATATGCAATTCAAACTAACATTAACATACTATACTAAAATAATGAAATTTGAAAAATATTTGTCTATTTATCTCATGAGGTTATAAAGCGCAATATTGGTAGAGGCTAGTCATGCCTAATAGAGGGATCCATTTCAAGGCTTATAAGTTTCTTATTATAGTATAAGGGAATGAAAGAGATGGGAAGGAACATGTGGGAAAGTGGAGAAGGGGTCATAATGACTGAGATCACATCTTTCTTGAGCTCTTGATTGTATTAATATCATAAGGAATCTATCTATCATGGAAGGATGATCATGAAGGTCAAGACCACTGTAGGAAGCAATCACCCCCACCCCATGAATCCTTCTCGACCTCCTTTACATTAATTCCCTTTACTATAAGGATAAAATCCACATATCTTTTGATCTAATAGAGTCATCACCATGTCTACTTTGGGTGGCCATATGTACCTATTTGTCAAATATATGGCTATGTTGAAGGATGAGATACCTTTCCATATTCACAAATATATACCCTTACTTTGAAATATAAACCTAGGTCTACTATAGATGAAAATAAATCCCAATTATTGGTTTTCCTATAGTCTTAATGTTGATGTAATGAATCTCACGAGGTGTTTGATCTCACTTCAAGAATAGTTTCCACCCTTTTATTTGTATTATGTTTAAATGACCTATTATACCTCCATGGAGCTCTAATGGTGATGCTTGATCCCTAAAATATCCATTCTAGTTCAACTTGGATCATCTTTAAAATTAGCTCTTATGTATTTGCTTGCCTAAGTCAAAAACATATTTGTTAACCTCCACTAGAAGTCTCCTTGGCTCACTTTCGTTCATTAGCCATCAACTTATTGACTTTGATCATATCATAAATCTACTTTGGTATGATGTATTACACACTATTGATCATATTGGACCCATTAGATTTGTTAGTTGTTGCATGCTATTAGATCTTCATATGGGCACCTGAGATCTTACCACTTATCAATCATGTCATAAATTTGACTCCTTTAACTTTTATACCTTTGATCCTCACCTTTGTATATTTATTACATGATTTAACATGCATTATTGATCCTGGGTCCCAATGTTAAATGTAGATAATTTATCTTTACTACACAATTCAATGCATGCCATAGATCTTGATCTAGGTACCCTTTTGAATTTTTGACCCTATCAATATCCCACATGACATATATTTAATACCTAAGCTCTTGAGATCTTGACACTTGTTATATATACCTTTCACATTAGGAACATTTGAGCTAAAATGGTTACTTACCATAGCTTTATCTTTACATCCTCGTGCAAGTCACCTTCTATCAAATTTATCTTATATGATGTTTTGATGGTGGTCTGGTTCCTATAGCTTAGGTTAGTCATTTTAATATTGAATAAGGAAACTATGAGGCATAAAATTAAGGTAAAGCAAAGGTCTTAAATATTTTTCAAATGACAAAGGTTGAGATTTGGCTTGTGAGGCCAAAATGTTAACATTTTTGGTGACTCAGATGGGAACTATGCCTGTTATGCTTGATAACCCAAACATTTACATGATTTTTGGACTTATAAATAATGAAAAAAATGAACCTTGAATACTAGAAACCTCTTTAAAAAGAAAACACCTAGAAATGTGAGAAAGGAAAAACACAAATAGGAAAACTAACTTAAACAAAGCAAGATCAAACAAACTAATGTGTTCTGACAACACTTGGAGGAAAACAAACAACTAAATATGTACACAGGAACCTAAATAACCAAAATAAATAATGATTCACTTGGATCAAAATTAAAATTACTAAGTTCATCTCTATGATGAGATGGAGACTGAAATATCACATTTTCCCTTGCAATCTTGGTGGTTGAGGAATCAAGTCTCTTTTTTGCTAACTCTTTTGGCATACTTATATGTGGAATAGTAAAACCAAAGTAACCTCAAATGTAAACATAATAAATTCATGGATATTCATCTTTATCAATCTCTAACTAAAATTTGTGTCATAAAGGATACCCTCTTATAATGGCAATCATATGAGTAGCCCTCAGCTTAGATTCAAGCTCCATTATTTCACTATTCAATTGACTAGGTTATACAAAAAAAGGACTTGTATTACCTTTTAAAATAATGACCATGTATATAGGCTCACCAAGGGTGTATATACCATTTTATATATCTAAAAATAGTGCATGTCTAAAATTCACTCTTGAGGTGGTAGTATTGAAGGACTTCGCACTCCATGTTATTTGATTTTCTTTGGTCGCAATCAGACCATAGTCCTTTTGGATAAGAGTATATCATAATCCCAAAACTTCAAAAAATTATTCCAATGGGTATTTTGGCTGATTGGTGACCTCTGATTACCTCACAAATTCATCAATTTGATCAACTATTATATCCATTTCCTCATCCTCTATATAATATGGTAAGGAGTTGATAGACTCAACCTCTTCATTTTCAACATAAGATGGTAGCTCTGATTCCTCATATTTGAAGGTAGAATTACCTCTTTCACATCCAATATGGGTATAAATATAAATATCCTCTTCATAAACACTTTAATCCTCCTTAGCACATTCCTTTTGAAGCTTATTTGAATCGACAATTTTCTCTTATAGTTCCCACATGACATGTTCTTCTTCTTGAGTGTGAATCGTAGAAATGCAAGATGTCTCCACTTTTGATATAAATTGAATTTTTTGGGTAACCCCTTCATAGAGGAAGCTCATGAATCTTTTAACCTTGAACTTCTTAACTTCTTCTATCTCCTTTGCTTGATTAGATGGACTAGGCATAATAGGATCTTCATAACAAAGGCTAGGCATCACATAATCTGGGTGCATAGCCCATGAAGGTTTCCAAGTTTGAGATGGATAGGTTTCATGAATAATGGTATGTGGATTTGGTGAAGGGAAAAATATTCTTTGAGGAGGTAGGAAGCTTGGGACTTTGAATATAATAGGTGTAGGATATGGTAGTATAATGGATCTTTAGGCATATAAGGAATAGGTGTGAAACTTGGTACATCTATGGACTGCTCTTTAGGGGTGAAATCCATGAAAGTGGGGACCTTTAATGTATTATATTCCTATTTATTGGGGTAGGAAATATTTTATGCCATTATAGATTCATTTTCACTTATCCATAGTGTTATCAAGATCTCTATTTCTACTTTCTACTTCTTGATAGTTTGTTACTCCACAACTAGCTCTTTTTGCTCTTGAAAAGTCTCTTGAATTGAATTCAAAGATGATAAGGTTAGAGGAGGATAAGAGCAAAGCATTTTTTAGGCCCTTTTTCTCAAACCTAGTCTAATATGGGAATGAACCTAGGTTATGGGTCACCTAATCTTGGGTTAGACCTCTAGGATTTTTAATGGGGCTATCTCCTCTGATGTATCACTTAGTTCATTTACACTAAAACATACTCATTTTTGGGGTGAAAAGAGGGAGAAAAAATTTGAAAGTGAAACCCTAAGATATTATTGGTGATACACCTCAAATGAATGTTCATCCACTCTTACTTGAGCTTATAAAACACTAATGAGATAGAATGTGACTAGATCTATAATTCCTAAGTCTCTTATGCATCAATGTATATGTAGAGGTTTCATTAATTGATCAAAGCTTGTGGGAAGTGATGGAATAGGCCTAATTCAAATCACTAACCAATTAATGTATCCACTATTGGATTCAATCAAATGACATTAAACACTAGACATAACTTGCATAACAAGATAAACTAGTAGCTAGGTGAGATGAAGACTTGAGAAAGGAGAAATTTTTACCGCATATGCAAATCAAATTGATATTAACACACTATACCAAAATAATGAAATATGAAAATAGTCATCTATTTATCTCAAGAGGTTACAAATCTCAATCTTAGTAGAGTATAATCATGCCTAAGAGAGGGATCCATTTCAAGGCTTATAAGCCTGTAATTATAGTAGAAGGGAATGAGAGAGATGGGAAGGAATGTGTGGGAAAGTGGAGAAGGGGTCCTAATGACTGAGATCACATTTTTATTGAGCTCTTAATTATATTAATGACATTAAGACTCTATCTGGAATGGAAGGATGATCATGAAGGTCAAGACCACTATAAGAAGCAATCATCCCTAGCACATGAATCCTTCTTGAGCTCCTCTGTATTAATTCCCTTCAATGTAAGGACAAAATCATCATATATTTTGATCTGATAGAGTCATCACCATGTCTACTTTGGGAAGTGATGGGTACTTATTTATCAAACATATGACTATGTTAAAGGATGAGATGCCTTCCCTACTTTGAAATTTGAACCTAGGTCTACTATAGATGAAAACCAATCCCAATTATTAGTTTTATTATAGTCTTAATGTTGATGTAATGTATCTCACTAGGTGTTTGATCTTTTTTTGAAAATAATTTCCACCCTTTTATTTGTATTAGGTCTAAAATACATATTATGCCTCCATGGAGATCTAATGGTGATGATTGATCCCTAAAATATCCATTGTTTTTCAACCTAGATCATCTTTGAACTTAGATCTTATGCATTTTCTTGCTTGGGTAAAAAAAAAATTCATCAACCTCTACTGAAAGTATCTTGGGCTCACCTTTGTTCATTAGCCATCAAATTATTAAACTTACTCACATTATTGATCTAAATTAGTATGATGGATCATGCATCATTTACTGGCTTAGACCCAATGGATTTTCCAATATTTATGCATTGTTAGAACTTTATATGGGCACCCAAGATATTGTCGCTTGTCAGTCATGCATTCAATCTGACTCCCTTGACTTTTTAAAATTTTATTTGCACTATTAGAATTTTATTATGTAATCAAATGTGTGTCATTGATCTTGAATCCCAATGTTAAACACAAATTATTGATCTTTATTTCACAACTCAATTCATGCCATAGATCTTGATCTGGGTACCTTTTTGAATTTTTGACCCTATTGATAGCCCATATGTCATAGATGTACTACTCAAACTCTCAATATCTTGACACCTTTTAGATATGCATTCAACCTTAGGAACATTTGAACCTAAGTGGTTACTTGACATAGATCTATCTTAATGTCCCCATTCATGTTGCCTTCTACCAAATTTCTCCTACATGATGTTTCAATGATGGTCTGGTTCTTCAAGCTTAGGTTAGTCATTTTCCTCTTGAACAAGGATACTATGAGGCATCATATCAAGACAAAGTAAAGGTTGTCAACATGATTCAAATGACAAAGGTCAACATTTGGCTTGTGAGGCCAAAATGTTAATAATTATAAAATTTGGTATTAGAGCATGGTCCTTTGAAGCAAACCTAATAGCTTGAAGGTGATCCTAAGAAGCACAAGATGTCTTGTGATCAAAGAGAAGAAGACATATATGATGAAGTCTATTATGATATTAAACAAGGAAAATCTGAAGTAGACCTTGAAAATGAGCTCATAAGTGCCCTAGATGATTTAAAGTATCAAAATAAGACTATCAAGGATCTCAAAAATTAGTTAGAAGATGTCAATACAAAGTTTAGATCAAAAGAAGTTGAGTATGATCAGTTGAAGATAGAGCAAGATTCTTTAAAGGTTGAGCATGAGAATCTCATAAACAAGATAAGTAAGATGAAAACCTATGAGAGGTTTGAAAATAGAATTGAGGCTCTAGATGACATTTTGAGTAGTCAAAATTCTTCTAATGATAAGGCATGTCTTGGTTTCAAAGTAGATCAAAAAGATAATAAGGAGAATGCAATGTTGAATAAGAAGGTCAACTTTAAAGACAAAATAAAGACAAAATCTATTAGACAACCTAACACTATGAGGTATTTCACTATTTTTAATGGTTATTATTTTACTTGTCATAAATTTGGTCATAGATCAAGTTATTATAGGATGAGGTTAAGGAATGAGTTATCATGGGACCATGGGAGAAGGAGTGATCAATCAAGAACTTTGTATAGAAATGTTGTTTACCATAGTTTTCACAATATGGGACACATTGAAATTTTTTGTCCTAGTGAAGTTATAAGCCCCTTAAGACTTAGCAAGGTATATGGAAATCCTAGAGTGCATGAGAAAATTAAAACATTGGTATGGAAGCCAAATAAGGTCAAGACTAATCATATTGAGTCCAATACTCAAACTAGATTATTTTCTAAGATAGAGCAAGGATTACAAGTGAAGGAATGTCAAGAATATTTTTTATTAGCATGTGTTGATAAATCAATCAAAGAGAAGAGAAAGGATAACAAGGTAGATGAGTTGAATGTTGCAATCAAGCCTAAATGGATTCTAAGGAGGGAATATCAATCTTATGATTGCAAGATATCTAAAAACATGATTTGGAGATTTGGGAATCTCCTGAGTCCATGGAATTTTGAGAACCCTATAGAAAGGGGTGACTCCATTAGGCTTCATGGAGACACTCTTCAGTTAGAAAAAACATGGTGGATGTTTGGTTTGATGGGGAGATATCAAGGTTGTTCTATGTTTCTAGTAGTGAGTAGTTAAAATTTATCTATGTTAAAAAGGGGTAGTGGAGTCAAGATGCTTAAAGGAAGATGAGGATGTTTTAAGATTCCTATTAACTCATGTGTTAAGTAATGAAAACTAAAGAAGAGTCCCAAATTCTATGGTTTGTGTCAAGTGTGTGGCCATGAGAGAAAAGAGTGTTGTTGACAATATAAAATATGACATGGTTATATCAAATAATATCAATATGTACTTGATCACCTTGTCATATTTTAATACAAATAATGTCTTAGATGATTGGTATAGGTCAAACATAGAAGATACAATGCATAACAAACATAGTCATGTCATGAGAATGTATGTGCAGAGGTATGACATTATTTGAGGAACATGTAAGGCATGTGAGCAAGATATAGAGGCATCAAGAAGAGTTTCAAGGTGAGCCTAAAGGAGTAATAAATTTAGTCAAATTCTAAAACTATATCAATCCTATAACCTACCTAGCCTAATGAGATATCATGATCTATTATCAAGGCTTTGTTGAGCATTTTTCCTATTGTTGAAGTTTGGCATGGATGTTATCATTGATGTCAAAGGTTCTTAAGAAAGATGTTCATGATGTCATTGAATAATTTTCTTATTCGATATAATTATTGAGAGGTATGAAATTGTTTTAGGATCATGTAATACATGTTATCAAGGTATAATAGTATCAAGAAGTGTTTCAAGGTTAGTTACCAAGTTTCAAGTGCTTGAGAAGCCTAGTCATATCATGAAAAGACCTTGTGAGAAGGTATGAGCTCGGTGGCTTGGTGAAATGAGTGAAAATAGACATGAATGGATGTATAAGTCTAATTGAGAATGTATATGAGGTATTAGATCACTCATGAGAGTCTCCGGGTAAGCCTATAGGGGTAGGAACTATGGACCTAGTATGAAATTAGACCACTTCTAGGCCCTACTTGGCCTAATGAAGCATCATGATTTATTGTCAAGGCATATTAATGATGTTTTACATTATTTGAGAATGTGAGATATTTTTTGAGCATGTGAGTGAGGTGGAGAGTGCGTGTAAAGGGGCATGAAGGTCAGTTTCAAGGCCTAATGTGATTTGTAGGTCAAGGTCTAGAGAGAAAAAAGAGAGAGTATGGCCTAAAGAGGGGTCATGATCAGATTTCAAGATTTATGAGATCAAATAATCATGTAAATAAGTATTAAATGATGTTTCAATCATGTTCACAAATTTCAATGTCATGGTTTGTAATAAAAATGGTTTTGAGGTCTCTTGAGTACACATAATGAAGGCATGCAAACCTGGAAAGGACTTTTAGGTGTTCATTATCACATGTAAACTTTGCATGGGAACCTGAGATATTAAGGAGAGATGGGCAAGGGTTTTAGATAAGATCTATATGAATTAGTTTTGGAAATGATGGGTAGTTCTTTATGAACAATTGTTAACACTAGAAATAATGTTAACCCTCTCTAAAATGGTAACAATGACATGATGTAAACTATATTGATAAAAATATCCTAAAATGGTCTCAAATGAATAGATAAACTATTTTATCTTGTATTATATTCTATCAAGCACCTCTAGGTGTGATTGGTTTGTCAGGTGTGGGAGTAGAACCTATAGGAAAGTGCTAGTTTCTCATAAATTTACTGTAACAGTTAGAGTTGAGCAATTCAAAGTTAATAAATGGATGGAGGAAAAAGTGATAATTTTATTTTATGTCCATGGTGGTTTATGGATATTTTATATCCCTTAGTGGTGATAAAATAGTCATCCAAGTTGACCATTCGCTACAGACCTAATGGTGAAAATAGTGAGAAACCTAGGCAACAATGAGAAGATGTTTAGGGATGTGTTATCATGGAATAGGGATGAATAAAAGTGTATGGAAACATTATTTAATAATATAATACATTTTAATTTTGGATATAATTTTTGGAGGTCGTAGATATGTTGAAAATGTTGTTCAAAAGTTGACCTATCTGGTTCAAATGAGACAATGAGGTACACGATTATGAGATTGGTCTGCAAGACCAATATTTACATTTAACCATATTATATTTATATATAATAATATTCTAATGATCTCATGAGATCATCCACATGCATTTTTAGTCTCTATAAATCATCATACATGTGTTAAAGGTTAAAATTACCGTGATCGGTCTCTAAGGAAAAATGGTAATTCTAAGTAAGTTGTAAGAGTATTTTTGAGTCATTTTTTCCTATGTAATAAAGTATAATGAACTTGGTGAAGTTTTTGAAGTATTTAAGGTTCTATTTATATGTTTTATTTCCATAGTTTTTTATCTACGTGTTTTATCCTCAGTAGTTAAAAACAAAAATTTTGGGTGTGCACAGGCCTAATTGTGAACATTACTAATGGCATGCTTTAAGTGGTGGTTTGATTTAAAAGGTGTCATGGACCTAAGGTGAGATTATTACGGGTTTATTTGAGTTTCATATGAATTTTTACTATTGCGTATTAATTCTTTAAGAAGATTAAATGGTAATATGTGCTAATGAAGGCCTAATTGAATTAAGTTTCCTTAAGGCCTAAAAGATGTTTTGGTCCTATCTACTATGAATAAATTATTATAATGTTTTATTAATGTTTTTGGAATTAATTAAGACATATTTTACATAAAATATAATTTTAAAAATGTGTATGGTTGACAAAGACGTGTATGATCAAGATCCTAGTATAAGAACAAGGACTAATAGGCCTAATTGTCTAGCTAAAGAATGAACAAGTTGAAGTGAAGGATATAGTACTTTGAAGATTTTATATATGTATTTTATACCATCATATGGTTTTTATAAACTATCATGAAGATATAATATAGATACTATGTATGAAAATCAAGGTCAGATGACCTAATCAAGTTAAGAAGAGGGCTAATTGAGTGAAGAGGCCTAGGGATAAGAGTGTGAAGAGATAAATAGGTGATCATCATAATTTGGTTATGAAACATGGTGATTTAGATGTGATAAAATAAACTAGGTGGTTGAGTTGGTGCTAATTCATTTAGGGGGTTGGTGCCTCATTGCAAGTGGGTGATTGTTAAAGCCTAGTTGGGTTAGTACTCCATGTGAAGTTTGTTCTTCACTAAATTTGATATTTTTACTTATATAACTATTTTAAATTTGTATATATTAGTGGGTTTTATTCCCATTTAGGGTTTCCCACTCATATGTGTGTTTCTTGTGTTATGCTCATGTGAATGACTCTTTATGAATTACTATATATTTGTATTGCTTTGATGGTTCAAGGAATATTAAAGTACATATGAAAGAAAGTTTTAAGAGATTGATTCACCCCCATCTTAATAATTGTGTTTCCAACAATTTTTATTAGAGCCCAAGTCCTTTGAAACAAGCCTAACAGCTTTAAAGTGATCCTAAGAAGCACAACATGTCTTATGATCAAAAGGAAGGAGACAAAATGTATAAAAATGAAGAAGGAGAAGTTGAAGTAAACCTTAAATCTAAGCTCATAGTTACATTTGTGATCTTAATCATCAAAATAAGACTATCAAGGATATCATTAGTCTATTATAAGTTATCAATACAAGGTTTAGGTCAAAGGAAGTTGAGTATGACCAATTCAATATAGAACTATATTTTTTGAAGATTGAACATGAGTAGCTCATAAACAATATGAGAAATTTTAAAAGAGAGCATGAGAAATTAGAATAAGTCAAGAAAACCAACATGAAAATACTAGTCAAGCATCCCAATGCAACAAAGTATAATTCATCATGGGATCATGAAAAAAAGAATAATCAGTCAAGAGATAAGTACACAAATATTATTTGTTACATCCATCATAATGTAGGACACATTACAAGATTCTACTTTAATAGAGTTAGAATGACCTCAATATTCAACAAGACATATGAAGATCATACAATGCATGAGAAGAATCAAACATTGATATGGAATCCAAATCAAGTTAGGACTGATCATATTGAGCTCAAGAGTCAAGATGGACTATTTACCAAGGAGGAATAGAAGACCAAAGAGGATTATATGCTAGCTTAGATTGGCTTTCAAATTCAAGATGAAGGAATTAAATGACATTATATATAATGGTTTCTCAATCCATATAATAGGAGACAAAAAAATTTCATCTCATTGAAAAATAATGTTGTAGGAATGGTGAGGTTTGGATACAACACAACTGCCAATATAGTTGGCAAAGGTGTCTTGAGTTTGGACAATGGGAAGACCAAGATAGAATATGTGTTGTATGTGGAAGGTTTGAAACATAACCTTCTTAGTATAATTCAAATGTGAAATCAAAGACACACACTAACCTTTCATCATAGAGGGTGTGATATAAGGAGAGCTAAATTAAGAAGGCTAATTTCTAATGCTAAGAGGACTGAGAACAATTTATATGTCCCGAATGAGATCAATAAGGAGAGATGCTTCATGAGAAATATAAATTAAATTTATCTATGGAAAAAAAGTTTAGGTAACCTAAAATTTTAATATATAATAAATATTAGCATTAATAATGAAGAACATGCCTAAGATCACCAAACCTACAAACATACTTTTCAAGGCTTGTCAACATGCTAAGCAAATTAGAAGAAGGTTCAAGTCCAAAGAGTACTATAATATAATACCATTAAATTTAATACACATTGATCTATATGGTCCTACAATAATTTAAATCATTTAAGGAGATAGCTAATTCATGTTACTCATAGATGATTACACAAGAATGACTTGGGTTGTATTCTTGAAATAAAAATCAGAAGATCTTGACAAGTTCAAGGCATTCACGGACCTTGTTGAGAATGAGAAAAATGGGAAGATCAAGTTCCTAAGATATGATAGAGGATGAGAGTTTTTTTCTAATTATTTTGATTACTTATATGAGGTTCATGGAATAAGTAGATAATTCTTAGCAGCTAGGACACGTCAACATAATGGGTTAGTGGAAAGGAAGATTATGATAGTTCAAGATATGGCTATAACTATGCTAAATGAGTCTACATTATTCGATGGATATTTGAGAAAGGTAGTAATCATTGTAATATAGATTTTAAAAAGATGATAGATAAGGAATAATGGAAATAATACTCCTTATGAACTATGGAAGGGCTTACCTACCAATGTGGAACACTTTAGAGTGTTTGGGAGCAAATGTTTCATCAAAAGAGATGATGACAAATTGGGAAAGTTTGATTCCAAATATTATTAATGAATATTATTAGGATATTCATAAATTATCTCAACCTATAGATGTTACAATAAGAGTCTACAAAAGATAGTGGAAATCACTAATGTAAAGATTGATGAGACAAGGAAATTAGACTCACATTAAAAGGACACTTTAGAGAATTTAGACTTCAAGAATGAAGAGGAGACTATATAAGTTGATGATGAATAAGAATAAGTTAAAAAGAGATAAAAATCAAAAGGACCCTAATTATATATTCAAATAAATCACCCTAAATCTCAAATCATTAACAATAAGAATGTGAGTATGCAAATAAGGAGAATATTGGTAAATAATCTAAATCAAGAGAATAATTATCTATTATCCAAGATTGAACCTAAGAGTCTTATATAAGAAAATAAAGATAGATTTTTTATAGGTGATATGTATGAGGATTTAAACCAAATAGAGAAGAATGAGATTTGGGAACTAGTTCCTAGGCCTAAAGACAAGAATTTTATTAGCACAAAATGGGTGTTTAGAAACAAGTTGAATGAAGATGGATAAATCACTAGGAACAAGGATAGATTGGTATGCAAGAGATATGAAAAATATTAATGGGTATAATTTAAGGATACCTTTACACTAATATAAATATTGGAGGCCATTAGATTATTTGTAGCATATTCAGGATTCAAAGGATTCAAGGTATATTAGATGGTTGTCAAATCTACCTTTTTGAATAGGAATTTGGAAGAGGAAGTGTACATTGAGAAACCTAAGGGGTTCTCACTATTATATGATAAATACTATGTTTATAAAATGAAAAAGGATTTCTATGGTCTAAAGTAAGCTCCTAGATCTTGATATGCTAGGTTGGATATGTATCTATTGGATCAAGGATTCAAAAGAGGAGTTACATATAGTAATCTATACATCAAGACAAAATATGACCATCAATTGATATTATTTGTCTATGTGGATGACATCATATTTGGTGGAAACAATGAGAATATGACAAATGCCTATGTAGAGGTGATGAATAAATATTTTTATATGTCCATTCTATAAAAACTATCATTCTTTCTTGGGTTGCAAATCACTCAATCTAAAAAAGGTATATTCATCTCACAATCCAAGTACATAAGAGAGATGTTGAAGAATTTTGAGATGAAATATTTTAAGGTATTTACTGCACCATGATTATAGGGTGTAAGTTGAGAAAGGAATATCAGTCTTAAAACATCAATCAAACATCATATATGCCAATGATTGGAATTTTACTATACACAATTTCCTCTAGACCTAACACCATGCAAGTAGTAGGTATTGTGGGAAGGTTTCAAGAAAATCCAAAGGAGAGCCATATGAAATTAATACAAAGGATACTTAGGTATCTCAGGGGACTATATAATATAGATCATGGTATCCAAGAAGTAAGGAGTTATATTTGATAGCCTACACAAATGGAGACTGGGCAAGAATTATAGATGATAAGAAGAGTACTAGTGGAAGAGCTTTCTTAATAGGTAAGTGCCTAGTTCAATGGATAATCAAGAAGAAACCAGAATTATAATTATCCACTTGTTAGGTTAAGTAAATTATAACATCTTCATGTTTCACTTAGGTCCTATGAATGAGATAGATCCTAAAAGACTACAAGGTGGAGTATGATTGTCCTAGCCCTATCTATTATGACAATACAAGTGATATAAGCATATAAAAGAACCCTATCATGAACTCAAAGACCAAGAACATTACCATCATGTATAATTTTCTAAGAGAGTGGGTAAGTGAAAAAAGTGTCAAACTTGAGTATGTTTCTACATAGGATTAGATTGTAGACATCTTGACAAAACCACTTCCAAAGGTAACATTTGAACACCTAAGATAGGAATTGCGTATAATTCCTACCCCTAACAATAATTCAAGAAGCCAAAATACTTAGGAAGATATAATCATATTCATTATCTCCAAGAATAAGTTAGTTTTTATAATAAGGTATGCATGGAGATAGGGGAACATGTTTGTATTATGTCTCATAAACTCATAGTCTTATCTGTTGAGCATTTTGGTTGTAAGGAGTGTGATCCAAAGAGTTGTAGACATCACTTTGTCATTTATGTCAAAGGGGGAGAAAGACCAAAATGGGGAGATAATAATGATGATTTTATATTATGTTTTTCCATCAATGACAAAGGGGAATATTATTGATCATTGTTCCTATTGTTGAATTTTGGCATTGATGTCAAAAGTTCTTAAGAAAGGTGTTCATGAGGTCAGTGAAGAATATTATTATTTGATAACATCATTGAGAGGTATTATTTTTTTTTGAGGAGAATGTAATTCATTTGATCAAGGTTAAATAGAATCAATAAGTGTTTTAATGTCAATTTTCAAGTTTCAAGTGCTTGAGAAGCCTAGTCATGACACTAGTCATAACATGAAGAGACCTTTTGAGAAGGTATGAACTTGGTGTCTTGGTGAAATGAGATCACATAGGCATGGATGGATATAAAAGTTTATTGAGAATGTCTATGAGGTATTTAATCACTCATTAGAGTCTTAGGGTGAGCCTATAAGGGTAGGACCTATAGACCTAGTGTATAACTAAACTACTTCTAGACCTTACTTGGCCTAATGAGGCATCATAATCTATTTTCAAGGAATATGAAGGATGTTTTAAATTTTTTGATCATTTGAGATATGTTTTGAGCATGTAAGTGAGGTAGAGAGCACATGAAAAAAGGCATTAAGGTTAGTTTCAAGGCCTAATGTGATTTTCAGGTCAAGGTCTAGATAGAAAAGAGAGAAAGTGTGGCCTAATGAGGGGTCATGATCAGATTTTAATATTTTTTAGATATCATGAGAATAGAAAGAGGTATGATATTTTGATTTAAGCATGTTCACAAAGTTTAAGGCCATGGTTTGTAAAAAAAAAAGAATAAAAATTGGTTTTGAGGTCTCTCAAGTACATATAATGAAGGCATGCAATCTTGAGAAGGACTTTTAGGTGTTCATTGGCACGTGTAACCTCTACATGGAAACATTAGATATTAAGGAGAGATGGGTAATGGTAATAGATAATATCTCCAATCATTATTTTTAGAAATAAGGGGTAGTCCTTTATGAACAATCATTAACACTAGAAATAGTGTTAACCCTCTCTAAAACCCTAACAATGACCCGATGTGAAATATGCTGATAAAAATATCCCATAATGGTCTCAAGTGACTATAAAAACTATTTTATATTGTATTCAACTCTCTTGGTCACCTCTAGGTGTGTGAGTAGACCCTATAGGAAAGTGCTAGTTTCTTGGAAATTTGATATAGTAGTCAAAGTTGACCAATTAAAAGTTGTTAAATAGATGGAAGAAAAATTTTGATAATTTTATTTTGTGTCTATGGTGGTTTTTGGATAGGTTATATCCCTTAGGGTTGCTAAACTAGTACTCCAAGTTGACCAATCTCTAACGAACCTAATGGTGAAAATAGTGAGAAACCCAAGAAATAGTGAGAAGATATTTAGGGATGTGTTATAATGGAATAAGGATGAATACAAGTTAATGGAGACATTTTTAAATAATTTTAATACATTTTAATTTTGGGTATAAGTTTTGGAGGTTAGTGGATATGTTGAAAATGTTGCTCATAAGTTGATGTATTTGGTTTAGATGAGATAGTGAGGTACAAGATTATGAGATTGGTTTGTAAGACTAATATTGCCATTTGAACATATTATATTTATATATTATAATGGTATAATTATCTCATAATATCATCCAAATGCATCAAGAGTCTTTGTAAATGATCATATAGGTGTTAAAGGTCAAAATCACTATGACTGGTCTTTAAGGAAAAATGGAAGTTCTAATTAAGCAAGTTATAGAAGTATTTTTGAGTCCTTTTACCCTATTTAATTAAGTATTATTCACTTGGTGAAGTTTTTTAGGTATTTAATTTAATTTTTATATGTTTTATTTCCATGGTTGATTAAATAATTGGTTTTTTATCTTCAGTATTTCAAGACAAACTTTTTGGGTGTGCACATGCCTAATTGTGAACATTACTAATGGCATGCTTCAAGTGGTGGTTGGAGTTAAAAGGTGTCATGGACCTAAGATGAAATTATTATGGGTATATTTTAGTTTCGTATGAATTTTTACTATCATTTATTAAGTTTTAAAGTGCTCCAATAAGATCAAAGGGTAACGTGTGCTAATGAAGGCCTAATTGAATTAGGTCTCCTTAAGGCCTAAAAGAGGTTTTGGTCCTATATGATATGACCAACCAATTTTAATGATTTATTAATGTTTATGGAATGAAATAAGACCTATTTTATTTAAAATATATGTGGGAAAGTGTGTATGGATGACTAAGAGGTGTATGAGTAAGAGCCTAGTATAAGAACAAGGCCTAATTATCTAACTAGAGAATGAACAAGTTGAAGTGAAGGATATAGTACTTTAAATAGTTGAATGAAGTATTTTAGAACATAATAAGGGTTAAAATAAAATATCATGAAGATAAAATAGGGTTAATGTTTATGAAAATAAAGGTTAGATGACCTAATCAAGTCAAGAAGAGGACTAATTGAGTGAAGAGGCTTAAAAGGTAGTTTGAGAGGGATAAGAGTATAAAGAGATAAAGAGGTGGTCATCATCAATTGGTTGATAAATAGGGTGATTTTAAAGTGATAAAATCAATTATGTGGTTGATTTATTTTTGAGTCATCTAGGAGTTAGTGCCTCCTTGCAAGTGGGTGCTTAGTAAAGCCTAACAGGGTTAGTGCTTATCTAGTTGGGGCTGGTGCTCCATGTGAAGTTGGTGCTTCAATAAATTTGATATTTTTGAATTATAATATGGTACTTAATTTTAATATATAAATTGGTTTTATTATCCTTGATGGTTTCCCACTCATATGTGTGTTTCTTGTGTTATGCTCATGTGAATGACTCTTTATGCAATATTATATCTTTGTATTGCTTTGATGGTTCAAGGAATGTTAAAGTACATATGAAATAAATTTTTAAGATACTAATTGACCCCAATATTAGTCATTGTTTTTCTAATATGATTATTAATATTCATGGTCATGTAAGGTTTGAAGTATGTGGATGATGAATTATTATGCCAACATACTAAGTGTTGTTGCTATGAGAGAGAGTGAAATCATGGTGAATGAGGTTGATGAAAAGTAGGTCAGTTGCATTGGTGGTAATTAGGTACATGAAAGAGTTGTCATGAGTGAGGTCATCCATGAAATACAAAGTTTTTCCATGGTTGGTTGATATATTTTTTTAATATTGTGTGCCATCTAGTATCTTTGAGAGGTAGTATCAACTCCAGGTGGAAAAGTTTGATTCTAGTATTTTTAGAAGAACCTTTATCATTAATGAAATATTAGAAAGGGAGAGAAAAGGCAAGAGTTATATCTAGGATATGGTTTCCATCAAGAGTTGTTACCATAATTTTTTGAGTGTATTTTCCATTAATTTCAAAGGGGGAGATTGTTGATATTTGGAATTTATGTTGTCATTGATGTCAAAGGTTATAAAAGATCGATATCAAGTGTCTTTGAGGACAAGGTGTCTTGTGAATCTTAATTATGACATGAATAAACCTTTCATGAAGGCATACACTTGGTTTCATGGTGAGATAACGTTGCAAAAGGATGTTTGACATTATTTGAGTATGCGAGACATTGTATGGCATGAGAGTGACATGTTAAGCATGATAGTGATGTGTTCAGAGCATGAAAAGAGCCATGGAGGTCAAGTGCTTGAGTAGCCTAAAACTATCCATGTCATGTAAAGTCCTTGTGAGAAGATTTGAGTATGTTAACTTGGTAAGATGGATGCATATAAGAATGAAAGGTTTTATAAGGTTTCTTGAGATTGTGTATAAGGTGTAGAGTGAATTGATAGAGGTATAAAGGTGTGTTTCTAGGTCTAATGTAGCATGAAAACTATGATGTAGAGAGAGAGAGAGAGAGAGAGAGAGAGAGAGAGAGAGAGAGAGAGAGAGAGAGAGAGAGAGAGAGAGAGAGAGAGAGAGAGAGAGAGAGAGAGAGAGAGAGAGAGAGAGAGAGAGAGAGAGAGAGAGAGTATGGCCTAATGTAAGTATGGATAGGTGAGTGTTGTAAAAAGTGTGTCATGTTTTTTAAAGTATGTTTACCAAGTTTTAGGTCAATTTTTTAAGGTTAAGGCAAGAAAAAGTGTTTTGAGCTCTCTCGAGTGCACATAATGGAGGGTTCTCAATTTGAGAAGGATTTTCTTATGTTTTTTATCTCATAAAACATATGAATGGGAACTTAATATATTCATGGTATATGTTAAGGGTCATATATCAAATCTCCAAGCGTTACATTTTCGATTAAGGGTCTATGTTTTATGAACAATCATTAATAGTAGAAGTGTGTTTAAACCCTCTTAGAACCTAATAGTGAACCAATGTTGAAGATATGATTTAAAAGTGCCCATAATATATTGGTATTATTATTTACACTATTTTATTTTGTATTCAACTTTCTTAGGCACCTCCGGGTGTGATTGAGTTGTTAGGTGTGTGAGTATACCCTATAGGAAAGTACTAATTTCTTAGAGATTTGACGTAGTAGTCAAAGTTGAATAAGTTAAAGTATGAAAATTATTTGAGGATGAATCTTGAGAATTATATTTTATTTCAATTTTTATTTATAGATAGTTTCTATGCCTCAAATGTGTTAAACTGATCATCCAAGTTAACCAATTGCTAACATGCCTAATGGTCCAAATAATGAGGAACACAGGTAGAAGTGATAAGATGATTAGGAATGTGTTATCATGATATAGTTATGAAAAAATTACATGGATATGTTTTTAAGTACTTTTAATACATGTTATTTTTTGGTATAAGTTTTATAAGTCAATGATTATAGTGGAAAAGTTGGTCACAAGTTGACCTATCTGGTTAAGATGAGATAATGAGATACAAAGTCATGAGATTGGTCTACAAGACCAATATTTACCATTTTACCATATTATATTTATATATTATAATGGTATAATGATATAATAGGATCATATACATGCATCATAATTCATTTAATATGTATATATAGGTGTTGAAGGTCAATATCAACATGATTGTGCTTTAAGGTGAACTCACCATTCTGGGTAATCAAGTTAAAATGATGAGTTTGAGACTCTATGATATGAGTTTATGTTTATAATTAATATGTTTTTAAAAAAAAATTAAATTAAATTAGTGATCATTATTTTATAAAAAATTTAATTTAGTATAAGAGGTTGAAAAGTTGAAGCAAAAATTGCTTATCTAGTTCTGGTATGACTGTGAGGAGAGAGGTCAAAAGATTGGTCTATAAGAGAAATATTTGAATTTATAAAATATTTATTTTTTATTTTAATATGTTATATAAATTTAATATAATCATTTTCATGCATTTAAATTATTTCAAATTGCTTATATAGGTTTTAGCAGGTCAATGTTTCATGACTGTGTTTTTGATAGTCTTGGTAGTTATGAGTTTCACTAATGAAAAGTTAGATTTGAGTGTAATTTAATGAAAGAGTGATAAAATTTAGTGCATGTAATTTTTATTAATTAATTTTAAGTCATGATAATTATTGGTATAAGTTTTGGAGGTTATTATAAGTTAATATTATGTGTTCATAAAATGGCTTGTCTGTTTAGGATTGAATTTTGAGACTGTAAGTCAAGGAATTGGTCTATAAGACCAATATTTTCAATTATACCTTGTGATTTTTTCATTTTAGGATTATATTAATATTTAAAAGGAAAAATTTCATGAATCAAGAGTTTATAAAATTTTCTACACATGTGGTTGACGTCTAATTACTTATGACTATGTTTTTAAGTATTTTGGCAGTTCTAAATGAGCAAGTTACAGAGTTTTTCTTGAATTATTATTTATTGAGTTAATTTTTTCAAAATAATTGGAATTGTTCATGAGTTCATATATTATATTTATATATGTTTCAATTGTCATGATATATCTACTAAATTAGTGATTGAACTTCATTTTTGTAAGACAGTTTTTGAGGTGTACAAGCCTAATAGGGAAGTCTATCCTAAAGAGGGCTTCATGGTATAAACATATGATTTGGATCTAAAAAAGTATGGAATAGGTCAGAATAATTAATTATAAAAAAATTTGAGTGGTTTTTTATGGTTGGATAATTCTATCTATATCCAATAATATCAAGACTCAATGTCAAGAGAGTAGACCTAATGAAGTAGGTCTCCATGAGACCTAAAGGGTGAGTAAGACAATGTTGGTCATTGAGACAGAGTGTACCAAGTGAATTAATATTAACTTGATATCATATATATTTTATAAACATGTTTTATATGTTTTGGTTACATGACATGTAGGTGATCAAGCATGAGATAGATCAAATAGTGTTTAAGTACACACATGCCTAATGTGAAAAGTACTAATGATGTGCTTCAAGTGATGGTTGAAGCTAAAAAGTATCATGGACATAATATGAGTTTCATGGGGGTATATTTGATAGGTATATTAAGTTTTATTACCATGGGTGGATTTTTAAAGTGCTCCAAGGAGATCCAAGGGTAATGTGTCCTAAAGAAGTCCTAATGGAATTAGGTCTCCATGAGACCTAAAGAAGGATTTAGTCTATTTAACTTATGGATGACCTAATGTAATGATTGATTCATGTTTTTTGTGCATCATAAATCCTATTTTGTGGAAAATATAAGTTTCCAAGTGTATATGGTTGACCAAGAGGTATATAAGTAAGAGGCTTGTGTGTGTGTGTGTGTGTGTGTGTGTGTGTGTGTGTGTGTGTGTGTGTGTGTGTGTGTGTGTATGTATATATATATATATATATATGTATATATATATATATATGTATATATATATGTATATATATATATATATGTATATATATGTATATATGTATATATGTATATATGTATATATGTATATATGTATATATGTATATATGTATATATGTATATATATATATGTATGTATATATGTATATATATGTATATATATATATATATATATATATGTATATCTATTTATATATATGTATATCTATATATATATATATATGTATATATATATGTATATATATATGTATATATATATATGTATATATATATATGTATATATATATATATATACATATATATATATATATATGTATATATATATATATATAAGGTAGTTTTAGGCCTATTAGTGTGTGTATGGGAGTATATACGAATGAGATAAAACATCATGAGTAAGGAGAGGTATTTTATACCATAAAATATTTGTATAGTATTTTTAATTAATATCAAATATAAGGTATGAATATTAATATCAAGGTCATATGACCAATCTAACAAAGAGTGGTCAAAAAAAGTAAACCTACCCCTTTTGGAAGATTTTGCTAATTAGGCAGACATAAGTCATTATTTCATATTGGCATCTTGATTTTCCATGTGACCTTTCTTGAAGGTGGTGCCAAATTTCCAAGATGATTTATATTTAGTCAAAGATGACCCCATAGAACATGTGGTGTATCATTTCCTTAGGCATCACCTTGTATTTTGACAATATTTTGTCCATGTGAAGGAGTGGGATGAAGTTTAGGCCCCTTTGTGTTTATTTCACTCATTATTCATTTTTAAATATTTAAATGCATGTATCCTTTAGATTTTTAGTTAGGCTAGGTTGGTAATGAGGTGAATCTAGGGAGTGGGCTTAGAGATAATCCTTTTGTACCTCCTTGTCATGTTATCCAAGTTTGTATGGGTTTAAGGGAAGTGTGGTGAAGCTTATTTAATGGCATGCATTGATGGCATAACCTTTTTGATAAATATTTGTTGATAAATCTTATGTAATGGTGAGATATTTAATTATTTAATTAATGAGAATGGTGTGGATATTTTGTGATAAAATTCATGAGTTGATTATGTGTTATGTGAGGACTAAAGATTTTTTAATCCTTTATGTGGTTGGAGGCCACATCAATTGGTATTAGAGCTGAGGTATATGGAGTGTTTAATCCATAATTTATCACATAATGAGAGAATATCCATGGATAAGTAATTTATGTTTGTTTCATGTGTCCTCATCTATGATCGACCATACTTGATATGCCATTTCTTGTTATGTCAGCTTATTAGCTTATATAGAAGATAATTTGGCAAACACAAGAATGAAAATTTATTTTCATCAATCATTATTAATGTAAATTACAGATACAACCACTAGTCTCCCCTTATCCATAATGTTTTCTTTATGATATCTAAGACTCAGGCTAATGTATTTTCATGGATATCCCTCCAAACTTGGGGATACACATTTTTAGCAATATGAAAAATGTTTCATATGTAATAATAAATTTAAAAGAAGGAATAATAGTCACATATCCTATTCTTTACACATTTTATGACTGGACTCTAGACTGATCCATTATGCACATATATCATAGCCATGTCAACATATAATAGGTAAGACATCATAAATAAATGACCACCAACTAGCCCCTTATACTTTTAAAATATTTTCTCTCAGAGTTTGGTGCTAATGATCTCATCTAGGATGATGGTCAATTTTGATGTCAATAATAAATCCATTAGTGGCACCCATTCAAGTAAAAGATAATGGATGATAACACACCCATATAATCTATTTAGTAGAGCCATCCTAATGTAAATTCCCATCCTAAACTTAGTTATTGGTAGTGGAGAAGTGGTCTTGAGGCCTATCTTATCTCCCATTATCATCCACTTTCTTAATGAGTCTTCAACTATGTTGCTCTTTTTCCATAATTCAACCGTATGCCTATCATATGTGGCATCTACGAGTGAAATACATAGGTACATATTTAAGGCATATCCAAAAATACAAGCCATAATCATCTTGATGTTTATAGGATGTATGAAGCCATTAGATACCTTTCCTACAAAAAATAGGTCTTGAAGTAGATTGATGCAAGGCATCACCTCAGGCTTCACTATTGAAAAATTCAATTGTTGATGCTTCAAGGGTATAAAATATTCCACTAGTTGATTCTTCACAACTATTAAGTTTGTCTCACATGAATGGGTGTCAATATTATCTGTAATGTCCCATAGATCTATATAATTTGTGTATTCATAATTGATCATAGCTGAGTCAAAGATTGTATCCATGTATTTAGTTAAATCCTTAATAGATAATTTTGATGGTGGCTGAGGTCCCTTAAATTCCCTAGATGATGAAGCCATTTCCTATTTATGGATTAGTTTCATAATTTAGATGATAATTCAACTGAAAGTAGGCTATATGTAATTCACAAGTGAATATAGAAGACTAGGGATTTTAGTTCTCCATGGAATACAAGTTCTCTTGGGCTCTTTGATAATAAATAAGTGAGACTTCACTTCAAAATTTGATCATATAGCTCAAATATGTTTAATTTAATTCTAGTTCATGTGCTATTAATGACCAATGGCTCCAAGGTTTTTTTTTTCACCATATAGACTTCTCCTAGATTTGGTATATGCCACACTTTCATACCTAGATAAGTGTCATCTAGTCATTAGTTTTATGTTAATGCAATTGTGCCACATGATGTATTATATGCATGAAATGTGAAGACTTATGGCTTTCTCATGTCAAGAATTTTTCCAAAATTTTATTTATTCAATTTATGTGAAAGTGCAAAGACAAAAATAGAAAAGACCAAAACACATGAATCTTCAAAAGTCATGAAATCCAAAAACCATGAAGACAAAAAACCATGAAGACCAAAATCAATGAAGACCAAAATTTTGTAAACACCAAAATCCATGAAGACTAAAATCCAAAAAGAATAAAATCCATGAATTCTAAAATCTACATATAACAACTCTGAAAACTATTAATATATTAGTTTAAATAAATCTTGTAAATTAAGAAGAAAAAATTTGATATGGGAAAACACAAATTGCATTGATATAGAGTAGTGCATTTAACAAGAACCATAAACATGGGAAATAAGAGATTTGAAACCTAAAAAACCTTTCTAAGTACCCCACATGATTTAAAATAACAATATTTTCAAATTATAAACTAGGATTTTAGACAACAATGGGCCCCTATCTAAAACAAATAAGGGTGGGGTGTGTTGAGTACAATAAATAGCGACTTATAGGGGAAATGCTCTCGAGTATTCATGAACCCATAATATTTGGTTTCACAACTAAAAACCAAACATGAATCATAAAAAAAATTAAAAAAAAATTATAAGCATGTAAAATACTCCTAAAACTTTGTACAACATACTAGCCTTGCTCATACCTTGGATTTATGTTTGATGAAGTGATGTTATTTTACCCTTGTTTTGAATATTTTAAAAAAGATTTGGAAAAAGTTTTAGGTTTCATTTTGGTTCCTTTAAAGTATATTAAAATTAAGGGAATATTGGCCATTTCTCTTCTACTAACAAGGCATCCATATCCCCGATAATAATGCCTTTGATTCCTCTCTACCTCCTATAAGTTAGCATGATGCATGATACATTTATCTTATTTCATCATGTGAGTCTTCTATCATTTTTAAATTTTCTTTTGGATTAATTTATCACTCTTTAGGATGCATCGGTCCAAATTTTTTTGGTAGAATATAAGTGGAAGAAGGGGAGTGGGAACCATTATGAATTATTGTGTGTATAAGTAAAGTTTAATTTATCAAAATATCCCTATTAACAATATATGTATTAATGGTTATTACATGAAACAAGTCTTTACATGAAAAGCATGTTTAATCTAGGGAAATGAGAAGTCTTTATAAATTTTTACTAATCAAAAAGAGAAACTTTTACATACCTAATAAAAGTATTCAATTATGAGATGACCATAGTTCACTTTTAATTGTATACCTAAATTATAAAAATATCAAGAGTGTAAAACCTACAATCAAACCAGTTGTATGATTCATCTATTTTCTACCCCCACTCACTTTTCCTTTTGGATCTATCCTCATAGACTTAGTATAAAAACTTAGTCAAACATGAGGATCATAATGAATTAGATATCAACTTGGCTATATTGGAAGAATTTTATCATATTGTCATGAAATAAAAGACATATACTCTATAAAATAGGGAGCTAATCTAAATAAACAAAATGTTGAAAGCAAGGAAGACTAATTTGGAAAGCATGAAAACTACTCTAATGAAAGTAAAAGATAGAAAACATGAAACCTACCTAGGAAGGAAATAAAAATAATCTATTCCTATCTCTATCTCAACACTTTTTTTCATTCAAAGACATCTCTAGATGACATAGCCATGAAATAGTGCTTCAAAAACTGTGCATTGACTGGACATGTTAACTCATTACCTTGGAGATCCTTTAAATGGAAAACATTGTTACCCAAGATCTCTAATTTTTGATAAGGCCTGATCCATAGGGGTGAAATTTTTATGTTGTGTTTTATTTTCATGGGCTTTATCCCATAAAATCACTAGATAAGATATTATGAATGTTTTATATTTTGATCTTCTATTGAACCATATTTTCACTAGGTCCTAATGATTATTGAAGTTATGAAAATCTTCTATCCTTGAATATTCCATCTCAAATATGTCCAATAATTAGGACTCCACCTACTCAATTAGTTTCATATATTCCTACATGAACTGATATGTTGGTAGTTTGAGCATAATTGGGAATACTAGTTGGAGTCCATATACTAACAGGTATGGTAAAGTCTTGAAGGCTTAATTTTATCTTTCTTAATCTTCCAATAATGTATGCTTCAATAGATGATGCCACTCTCTTGACTTATTTATAGTTTATTTCTTGATGCCATATATATACTTATTATTTTTATATTCAACTAATCCATTTCTATGCAAGTAATATTTGGATGATAATCTAATGGTGTTTTGTTTATCATGGGCCCATTCAGTAAACTCATCTGATTGAAATACTATCCCATTATCACTAACTAAATATATATGGGTACCAAACCTTTTTATGATGTTCTCCTCAAAAAAATTTATTACATCTCATGCTTTGGAATTATTCATAGCCACTACTTCAGTCCACCTAGTGTAGTAGTCTATAGATACAAGCACAAACTTATGGACAATTGAGGAATTTAGATTGATTACACCAAAAAAATACAAGATCTACTAATCAAATGGTCTTCCTTCAACTACTAAATACAATGAAATTATTACATGTACTTATCTTTTTAAAAATACTTAGTCTTTGTGACATGTTATTTAATGGTTGTGTGCATCCTTGAAGATTGTTGGCCAATAGTAGCCCATTATGAGGATCTTATGTATTATGGTGTTTATAGATGAATGATGACTTCCTATATTTTTATGTAGATTATCCAATATTTCATAATATTATTTATGTTATATGCATCTCAAATAGATACCTTCACAATTTGTTATGTAGAGAATCCCATTTCTAATCATGTAATGAGTAACTTTAAGCCTTAAGGTTTTTTTTGGTTCTTTATTTAGATTAGGAGGACAAGTACCTATGATAAAGTATTAGATGATTATAACATACCAATATCGTGTAGATACTTGGGTCTCAAGGACTTCCTCAATTGTGATGCATGGGTTTAGCTTAGTCATGAGGTAAACAATACTATATCCTATAACAATTTTAGTAGGCTTGATTTCTATGTCAAAATTGTATAACTTTGCCATTCATTTACCCCTGCATTTTCCTAATTATTTTTGGCCCAAAGTAAGCTTAACCTCTATATATAACATGATAGAAATAGTATTATTCTTTAAGATGTAGTGTCAGAACTTCTTTATTACGTTTACAAGAGCATGAATCTACTTGTCTATCATAGATTATTTGAGTACTTATTCATTAAATTTTGTGATTATAAACACAATAAGGTTCTCACTTTCATCCTTTTTCTAGTTAAACATAATAATGATCATCTACTTAGAAGCAAATGAGTACAAGATAAAAATCTTTGTTGAAGTCCAAACTTGTCAAAATTGGGTCGTAGGTAATGGTGTCCTTGGTGTCTTAGAAGGATTTTCAGGCCTCTGGTATCCATTCTACTTTGGAATCTTGTTTGAGCATTACATTTAGAGGCCTAAAAATTTATGCAAAACTAGAGATGAACTTCCTCACAAAATTGATCTTGATGAAGGACTTAAGATATTTATTATCACTAGGGAATGCTATCCTTGATATTCCTTGAATTTTATCTGGATCAATGGTGATCCCATCTTTAGTGATGGCATGTCCCAATAATTTTCATTTAGTGAAACCAAATATGCTCTTCTTAAGGTTGAGTAAAATTCCAAACCTTTTGTATCTTTTAAGTATTTACTGCAAATGACCCAGATGATTAATTCCATTTCTTAGGAAAATAGTAATGTTATCCATATAAATTAATATGCATTTGCCTATGAGTCCTTGAATTACATGATCTATATCCCAATTAAAGGTAGTTCCTATGTTAATTATAAAAAAAGGTATCCTCTTGTACATATAATCAACCCACTTTGTAGTAAATTAAATCTTCATTCTACCCTTATATTCCACTAGTACCTAGTTATACCCATGAATCCATATAAAAAGGACATCATTCCTCAACCAATTACTACCTATATTACATCATCTAGAGAAGGTAAAAGATAATTTTATTTCTTAGAGGCTTTGTTCAAGTTCCTAAAGTTGACACACAATCTAATTTACCCATTCATCTTCTTGTTTGGCACAAAATTGGCAACCCAAGTTGAATATTTGATGGGGAACACTATCCCAACACTTTACAAAATTTGAACTTCCTTTTGGATAAGGGGTTCTAAGATGGGATTGACTAGTCTTTGTCTTTATCTAAATGTCTTATGGTCCTAATTTAGTGGGATTATATGAGTGATATTTATTGGGTTAGAAACATTTATGTCTTCATAAGTCCATGCAATTACATCCTTATATTTAATGAATAAAAATCTTACCCTTTGTCTTTCTTATTGAGTGTAGTTGATACCAATGTTGACATAGAAGGGATTCTTCTCATCCCTTATGTTTTCTATGATGAAATAATATTCATTAAATTTGGGGTGCCTTCACTCCTAGGCTTGAGGAACCATATCAAATATTCTTTCCAAGGAAACCATTCCCAAAGGTATATGATTTTCATTGATTTGAATAATTCCTCCTCCCAATTCATCTTGCCCTGAACACTTGAAATCCTTATCATCAGTGATTTTGGTTTCAAACTATCTTGAACTAATCAAGAATTAGAGAATATTTTGGTTATATTCAAACACCTAGAAAATATCCACATTATCAATAACTGATGGGTAAGGCACAAGTTCTATGAAAAATATATGTACCTTAGATTCTTATAATGGTGTTAAATTGGTAGCTACTTGGTTATGTTCTCTAAGAATAAACACTATATTAAATGCCTCAAATGATTCAATAAAATACTAGGCCCTATGTTTATGCCTTGTGAGATATGAAAAATTTCATTAGTACACATTATTGAGTTAATTAATCACTAACTCTAAATATACTCATACTAACAACTACTTGACATTGTTTTTGATGATGAATTACAATCCTAGAATGAGTAATTCATATTCATCTCTATTATTCATTAAAGATAATTTTAATCTATACATTTATGGGTACTTCTTACCCTATTGGTCAAATAGTTCAACACTAACACTTGGTCCTTATTTATAATTTACACCATAAAAATGAAGGGTTCACAAATGGGAAGATCCTTGAAAATATTGCTCATGTACTTCATGTTTTTTGCTGAAGGTATAGATTAAAAGATTAGGAGATTTATAAATAACCTATTCATTCTTATCAATGTATTATATGATGGGATGCTTCATCTTAGTTTCCTGATCAATTTAAATTTTATTCAAAACTCCTCTCCATGACAACCATGTATGGGAAAAGTCTGTTGCGACATATCCTTTTAGTGTTTTTAACCAATACCTAGCTAGTAGTAATCCATATCCTTCCAAAATATTTACCAAATACATGTCTATATTCATTTTCATGCATAGCTTAGATGTAACCTGAATATGCATGTTGTTCAATTTTCTAACTATAGGAACTATTGTTTTTTTTCAATTATGAAACTATCCTCTTAGACTTGTTTAGAGTCAATCCAAGATTTTAATGGATAGACATTGGAATTATAGTAGATAAAGATACAAAATAAACTAATAATTTATGTATATTCTTACCAAATTCTCTTATAATTAACAAGACATGAGTAACTTTTGGATTACTTCTATTAAAGGCATTTGCATGAGTAACTTTTGTCTTGTCCACAACATGTTTCCATGTAATATATTTCCACAGGAGCTCCAACTATATGTGATCTAGGATAAATCATGGAGAGTTATGCTAAATTTTATATTTTTTATGTCCTCCATGATGTCATATCATCCTTTGATATGCACTTGCATGTTCAGGGGATGATCATTCCCTTTTGGAAGAGGTGGATTATTTTCAGCCTTCAAATTTAGAGGGATACTTTTTTTATTTGGAGGCATAGACATGGTGAATGGTTGCTTATTCCTCAAGTTTCAATTACTTCTCTAGAATTATTGGAGAGTGTGAACTTCATTTGAATTATCCTCTATTTTTTTCATCTTTTAATGGGAATGAAAACTCATGAGTTTAGAAAACCATATCTATACTTGAGGAACTAAGAGCATGAGATGGTTCTAGTGGATTGTTCATTATCCCTTGTCTCTCTATTTCTCTTTGGAATATTTCAAATTCTACAAAAAATTCAACATAATAAATCTCACCATGATTTTTGTATTATGAACTCTACACTAATTAGGAAAGGTAGTTTCTATCATGTTGATCTTGAGAAAACTATTAGCTTGTTATGGTTTTGATTACTTGTAGACTTGCTAAAAGGCTTATTATATCTTGGGAAACTAAACTTATGAATATTGATCTATCCTAAAACATTACCCATCCTCTTTTGCATGTTCAAAAATTCATTATTTAACTTTTAAACCATTCTTTGTATAACATCTAATTCTACCTTGGTAGAATCTATACTTTGAGTGACTGTAATATTGGATGGGATTGTATGTTAACTTTATTGATGATTAATTATATGAGAATGATTGTTCATAAAACCATGATTTTTATTTGGGGTGAGCTATGTTATAGGAATCAATGCATATAACTGATTCTGATTGAAAGTAGGAAAACTCTGATTCACTCGAAGCACTAGATTTAAAGTTGAGAGACCAACATTAAGGTTAGGGACTCTTGGCATCTAAGGATTGATTTGTCTATCGATATTTATTAATTATTCATAAGCCAAATTTAGAGTAATAAATCTTCATATAAATACTAAAGTTATTAGATCTAAGGTATTCTTTTTCATTTCCAGTGCTAAATCACCCCTTGTCCTATATGTATAATTCACCCAAGTGTACATATTTTGGAATCTTGTGTTGAAAGTTTATATTGGATCATTGGGATCTATTTTCATGTTAGTGAAGTGATAATATATGATCCATGGGATGGTAACCTTAAAAAATTAAGTAAGAGAATGTGGATTGACACAAGTTACATGAATTAATTAAATTCTTTATCAAGTTAAGAAAATAATCATAAACAACATCTTAGAGTGTGAATGGGAAATTTTTTCATGCAATAGCTTCATTTTTAAAATTCATTAATCTCAAAGTAGCTTTGAAAGACTTGATATTCTCTTTAACTATTCTTTCTCCTTAATGGGAGAGAGAGGGTAGGTACTTCTCAAGATTCATTGGAAAATCATGCACATCTCTTATGATGGAAATAAAATATTTGGCTAACCAAAGGAAATCCATAGGTTGATTTCTAGGTTGAGAACTTATCAGTAAAGAATGCATTCTAGATCAAGTTACTATGGAAACACTTGAATCATATCTAGGCATTCCATGGGTTAACAAGGGTGAAACCAATAGAATATCTTGGGCCCAAGATGTGGTTATTCTTTTAGGTGTCAGTGTAATTTAATTGTAGGGGAACACCTATTTTAAAGATAAACCCATAAAATGGGCCCTATTTCTAGTGCCAAAAATATGTTTATGTAATTTTATGCACACCAAATCATGAACAAGGTAGCCTATAATGTTTTGGGATATGTATGGGTTAAAAAAACTATGTGGTGGAATAGATGGTTGATCATGCAGGTTATTAACTAGGTGTGAATGGATGGGTGTAAGTCTAAGATAATATGGGTATCTATCAAAAAGGAATGAGGGTAGAGTAGGAAATAAATATTTATGATCAATAAAGGTATTCACTCTAGGTTGGTATTATACATAGACAAGTGTTTTTGAAACTAATACTTGTAACTAGAAAATATTTCTACATGTACATAAACACAATGAGGGAGTTTGAGGATAAAGGATATAGTAAACTCCAAGATCTCAACCAAAATTTTCTCCTATTCAGATCAAATATTTATCACCCTTATAACAAAAAAATATGACTTGGATCAAGGAGGTATTTAAAGTAGTTGTTTCTCACTCCATAAAATTATACCATGAAAGACACTTCTACACACTTAAATAAATGAGTTTATCAACCTTATTGATTATAATCACCAATATTTTCCAATATTCAAATAGATATTTCCAAACATATATTAACATATATCAATTATAACTAAAAATAAATTTATGTATAATTTGAACACCTCAAATTACTAAATTACCAACAAGGAAGAAATTATAATCAATTACACAGATTTGAAGAAGAAACTCAATAACACAACTGCATAACAATCAAAAGATTTATTCTTAAATTGATAAAAAACTCATCTCCCTTTGAAATGAGAGAGTTAAAAGTATATAAATATTTGGTAATAGTTCACCTCATCCTCCAAATTCATCCAAAGTATGGGGAATTACATGTTAATGATATAATGATAGTTCTATTTCAATCCAGACTCTACATGTATAATTTTGCAATGGACAAACCACATATATAAAATAATACACTTATGCATAAAATCATACAATTCATGCATGATACATAACTCCATATCTAATACTTACATTCATCATGAATATAATATAAATAGAATCAAGCTTTAGTTACATACATTAATTCTCATGCAAGAAATACATATAATATTAACTTATGAAATTATAGTTTACTTGTCATTGAAGCTTGCATGCCTAAGGAAGTAGTAATTTAAGTAAATAAAAAAGAAAAAGTGGTAGTCAGAGTTGAAATGGAAGTAGCTATCATTCCCATCACTACTTATTTATTATCCCTCAAGTCATGAGAACACTTAAATGCTTGATCATATTGATCCTTGATAATATCTAGGTTGAACAGGGATGGTATATGTACCCTATAGACTTATTATAATAAACCTTTATACTATTCCTTTGAATTTATAAACTTCACTTTTATTATTTAAATATTTATAACCTTATTCCTAATAAAATCAATCTTTTTCTTAGTTTCCTCCATTATGCATCCTTAAAGATATTACTTGAAATTTGTAGTAACTACCTATATTAACTTATTAAAACTAGATCTATCAATCAATTTTCCTGAATATGCCCTTACTTGGGATAATTTTAATTCATGTAGAATTTGTGAAACTTTTTTCTCATGCTTAGGCAATTTTAGAATTAAGACATGTGCACTAGACACCCATTGATGAGCCTCTTATGTTCTTATAACTATCAAGTTAAGAGCAATGGATGCCTCATGGCGATTCATCAATTCCAAATGGATGAAGAAATTATTTTTAGTATAGGTAAAAATAAAATTTAATTAATTATCATCTTCTTTCAAATATTTGAACAATTTAGAAGTCTAAGTCAAATGGGGAGACAATTCAATCCTTATTGTATTAATGGTGTCAAGAATGTTATATAACCCAAGGGCTATATTAAGTACATCATCTTCAATTTATCTAAGAACATGAACAATTTTTCAATACTCAAGAACTTGATTTAATTATTTTTGGAACACTTATCTAGACTACTTAGTGCCTCTATGAAGTTCCATTAAGGCCTCTGTGTGTGTCTCCAAGTAAGCTCCAAAATCTTCATTAGGAGATATCCCAAGTTTTTTATTCTTCTTTTTAGATAATCAAAAGACATATTATCTCTCTTCAATAATTAGGTCTCTTCCATATTCATCTTGTATTTTTATTTTCCTAACCCTTTGAATTATCCCTATAGATTTATTAAAAATAGAACTAACTGTGGGAAGCTCTGAAATCATAAAATTTGGCCTTTGGACAACCTCAACTCTTAGGTCCTCTACCCACTATGGAATTACCAATCCTTGTATGTTAGCTAACTAAGTAGTTTGGCTATATTTTGATGAGATAATTCCCTCTAAACAGAGTAATGATTCACTCTCTAGGATTGGGTTTGGTAGAGATGGTAAAATAATAATTTTTTCAATCCAAGTTGTTAATTTAGGGACTAGGGTGTACAATGTAGGTTTTTAGCCTATAAGATCTTGTATATGATATAATGGGTACTAGTTGAGATGTTATAGATTAGGGAATATGAACACATAACTATGTGGATTGGGCATATGGTTATGCATCATGATACAAAATATGGTTTGTTATAGTTTGTGGATATAATGTGGCAATACTATCCAGATATTGCTAAAAAAATCAATGGAGGGGCAATAGGCACTATAGAAGATAAACTAGAAACAAAAATAGGACTAGGGATAATAGTGCAAAGCGTAATATTCCACAACATAGGTGAAATAATCAATGTAAGAGTATAAATAATTAAAACAAGAGTGTAAATTATAAGAATAACACCAAAGGAATTAGTAGTTAATGGTAAAATAGAAGTTGTAATTGAAGTCACTACTTTTAAAAACTGGGCCTCTCCAAGATCAGAAATGTTTTTTGACTCTTCAACTTTTATTGGTTCCTTTCATTTAATTCCTTATAGACTCATGAACTTATCCATTCCAATCTTTTCCTCATCATTTTTTGGATAATATAACAAAGGTGCTTTCCCATGTTGCACTTCTTCATCTGTGGGATCATCATTTTTCATTTTTTCTCCTTCACCCACATGCCCTTCTTGTGACACTGTCTCAATAGTTGAACTCACTAGTGTCCCAATTGGTTGAGGATGATTATTAAAAACCTTCATATTATTAATATTATTTTAAATTAATGTTTTATCAACTGAAGGGGTAGCCTATGGAGTATTAATAGATTAGACTTCAACACTTGAAGTTGTATGTACCTCATTTATAGCATGAAAGCTAGAATCTGCAGAGTTAAATGAATCAAATTAATTAGCTTTTCTGATCCTTTTAGAACACTATTTGTATTAGGGGATCATCCATAGCTTATTCTCTCATAATATTTATTACCTTGTATAATGATGCTTTGGAGGGATCCCATTATAGTTGAATAGGTTGAGACAGTTGTAAGGACCAATGATCAGTGGCATCCCATTCACCTAGAGGTGGAACTTAAATGTAAGCCTCTATAATTATAAGTGATGGGTCATTTTAGATTTCCTTAATAATATCCTTAGAAAAACCATTCGCATGTATCCTATCTAATAATTCAACATCTTTGGAATTCAATAAGAGGAAATCATGATCATAGGGATCATGCTTGTATGGAATGCCCAAATGAACAACATGCTTCACAAAATTTCCCCTTAGGTCTTAAACTTAATGTGGAAAATATGGAAATGAATAAATCTCTCTTATTCATCCATAAGAACAAAGTGATTCCTATTATTGTAGTTTATTTGGCCTATAATGAGAGAATATCCATGGAAAAGGCCTTTATGATTCTTTCACATGTCCACATATATGTTCCACCAAAGATGATATGTTATTTCTTGTTCTACCATCTTTTTAACTTGTTTGGAACATAATTGGGAAAAAAATCATGAAAATTTGATTCCCTCAATCATTATTACTATAAATAATGGATACAACCAATAGTCTCCCCTTGGCCATCATGTGTTCTTGATGATATATGAGGTTTGGACTAGTGGATTTTTATGAATAGAACTCTAGACATGGCAATAGACATTCTTAGAAATAAAAACTATTGTCACTTTGATTTACACCCTTTTAAGAGATGAAAATTTATCCTCATCTAAGTGGAAATATGGAATCACCTTTAGGCTTGTGAGCAACCTAAGGAATGAGGCGAGTCTTTAGATAGGGCTAGTTCCCTTGATGTACCATTTAAGATTGAACTTGAAACTAAACTTGGGTGGTGAAAAGGCATAATGATAACTAAAAAAACTATTCTAAGGTAGGTGATACACCAAATTGAGTGATAAACATACACTCTCCAATATATGTCTTCTTGCATCAATGTTACATTGTGGGGTTATGGATGAATGTGTAAAGATAGGACTAGAAAAGAGGCCTTGAGTGGAACTAATGAAGAGACTAACTCAATTAAACTTTGATATTTCTTTTAACACATCACATGCCTTGCAAGAAGAAGATGCAAGTAGGTGAGATAATGTGACAACTTGCTAAAGAATCCATAGTCTTCACTAAAAAATTCCAACATTCAAGTAAAAAACACTAAGTAAAATCATGTAAGAGGTAACAATTAGTAATTTTATTGATCAAAAGGTATAAAAATGAGCATGTATTCTCCATACTTAGGTGGAGCATAGAGTACAATGGCCAAAATGGCTAACTCTTATAGAGCTTGAGAGAGAGAGAGAGAGAGAAAGAGAGAATTCCAAGGGTCATAAATAAAATTTTCAAGCTAAAAAAATTAGTTATACATGAGTTATAATAAGGTATGGGTCGAACTATACAAGGTCATGAAGTATAAATGTAAATTCAAGTCATGAAAGTTATGCAAAGTGGCACAAAACTCCTCCTTTTGCACAAAAAAACCACCTTCATGATTGTGCCTATTTTAACGTCCCATAACTGAAGAGGACCAATTTTTATGATTTTAATTCAATTTAGGGACATCATACATTACTCTCCATGCATTGGTTGTATTCTTGGTCTTCTAAAAACCTCTAAAAGTGAGCCTAGATCATTTGCAGTCCAAAAATAACTCCTTTCAACTTGCACACTTGGCCTCAAAAATGCCTTTATATTTCAATGAAAATTAATACAAGGTAGTTTATGACATGTTTTAAGTCCCTCTATTTCCTTATAAACATCAAGGACACCTTAGAATGGGATCACTTCAAGTGTTCCATCTTCTTCACTAACTTATCTATTAGGCTAGTTTTGACTGACTGAATTGAAGGACCTAGTTTGGATAATTAAGATATATTTCAAGGAATTAGTTTTATATGTGGAATTTTATAGAGTATTATTATTTCCATCCATGTTATTTTCATCTCTTGAAACTTCCTATAACCTAAAAAACACACAAAATAGTGAGAAAACACTTGTTTTTACCCCCATGCATAGAAGTCTATACAACTAATCTTGATGTGAAGTAGCTCGAGGGAGTCCTATACAACCTAAAATAATCATTATAGTCAAAATATCCCATTTTATTATCTATTTAACTTCACTTCCAAAAATTGGTCCTTGGCAAGGGTGTTCATGGGTTTTAGACCTATTTTTCATCTTAAGGATTGTTCATACATATGGCACATTCAAGTTTCAAAAAAATGACACAAATTGGTTTCTAGGGACCTTATATAACCCCCATAACTCTTTTTTCTCCCATGCATTTTCTCTAAGAAGACGTGAGCTTCAAAAGCTGCCTTATCAAGTTTGTTTATCCATTTTTACATAAGTGTGAGTGGTTTTGATCTCAAGGATGGATATCCTATTATTTATCTACATTAAAAAAGATATAAAACCTGTATTGGGACCTCAAAAACATTTATAAAATATATATATATACCACCAAGGAATAGAAGTGAAAATGCATCACCATTTGGCATTAGGCCTTATCAAGGCTCAATAGGTCTATTAGGCACCTTGATGAATTTGGATGTTATGACTGATATATTGTATGTGGGTTGGATTATTATGAAAATTAAAATTTTATTTGACCTTAAAAAGCTACTTCATATCCCTCAAATCACCTTTTTTCATCCTTTTTCCTCATTTGCCAACTAGACCTAGTGAAGGTTTGTCATGTTGGACTATGTGCATGAGCAATTTTGGTCACCCTGAGGGATATGAACTTGATTTATGGCTTCCATAGAATAAATTGTCCTTAAATAATTTTTTTATATGTTTCCATGAGGTACCCAAAACTCTTTGTCAAATATTTTTCTCATTTCGAATTCATTAGGTCACTTTGCCAAAATTTGATTTTCTTAGACTAGCTGACCTCTGAGACCAAATAGAGAGGTATAGAACTTATTTATAAGTAAAAATGAATATTTTTGGAGATTTTAAAATTCATAAGGATAATTTTTACAATAGGTTTTTTCCTTATTTCATGTTTAGGGTATCTAATCATCTCAATATGCCTAAAAAAGGCCTCAAAACCCCTATTTTCCTACATTTTTTTCAAATCCACCTATGGGTGACCTCTCCAAACCAATAACATGATTTTAAGATGTTAAAAAATGATTATCACCTTCATTTAATGATCACATATATTTTAAATCCATTCAAAACCCTTATCATTAGTGGATTCTTCATATTTGCTCATTGGGCAAAGGTGCTTCCCAGTCACTTGTACATATTGATGGCCTTGTCCAAGCAAAGAAAAAATGACTAAGCATAATATAGGAATATTTAAGTGTGTAAAAAATTCATTTGAATTATCATAAACCATCTCAATTTTATGGTCAACCTTATTTTTCTCTTATCATGATAGAACCCTACCTTTACTAAGAGTGCATAGTTAGTTGTAGGTATATGTAAGGTCTTAAGGGGGGTCTATGTATACTTTTTTTTTTATATAAAAAAGATATTATATATTATATAATGGTTATAATGGAGATTATAAATGATTTATATATCATCCAAACTCCCTTTTGGGACTCATATTGCCTTTATAGCCTAATTGGTTACCTTGTTGTACTTAGGTTGAGACCCCTATATTACCTTGGCCTATCAATTAGTTTATCTTTCTTTGAGATTATATATAGTATAAGAGGATGAATTGAAATAATCCTAGGTTTATACCATGTATATCAAAAAAAATATCATACTTATGACCCTTCAAATCACTATCTTGCATGAACCTTAAGATTACTATTTATATTGGGGTGCTCTCTCACAACTGTGCCTATAAGTCATCATATGCCTTGGCTAAGGTGATTATGGTGAGAAAATAACTTCTTAGGTTTATATTTTAAACTTATATCACTATTAAAACCTAAAAATAACCTTGTATTGGATAAAAATCATCTAAACCATTCATATACCTCTACTTCTTCACCCTACCTATCTGACTGGATTGAGACACCTATAGGTTACTATTTTTCATGCCTGAGGGGTACCTATAGGTGGCCATGGGATGGAAAAGAATCCATATAAACCCTTTATTTATGAATTTGGTTCCATTTTGTCTCATTTTACTATTATATTCATCTCCTTCATGGGGTTATACTCAATATTACTCCTCAAGGTAACAAAGGCCATTCACCACCACGTGTTGTAGACATCATTTAACCTTTTCAGTGGGTTGAGATGCATATTTGAGGTTTCCAAAACAATTTTCCATTGATATTTTCCCCTTAAAAATTTTTAGGGTTATTTTAAAATGGTAGGGATACAAGGTTCACCCAATTATATGCCTTGAAACCTTTAGGAAACAAACTATGGAAGGTCACTCAAAACCCCTTGACCTCTATTTTACTCTTTTAGGGATTGAATCCCTAAACTCAGTCCTTGAAACTCAAATTGGTTCCATACTTAATTTTTTATTTTAGGATATTTTTAAGGTATGCCATTAGTTTCCTTCTATCTTGAGACCTCAAGGAGATATTACATTATTTTAGCTCTTCTATACAATACATCAACTCCATGCTTAGCCACCTATAGGTGGTTGTTTTAATGCTTAAATAGTGGATTGAGTGTGGATATATAGAAATTATGAATGAAAATTAACCTCATATTCCCTTGATAAACCTATAAATATACCTCAAGTATAACCAAGGAGTTGGAACACATATCCACCTCTCCTTACACCAGCATTATGTCAATAAATGGTCTTGTTGGTGCACATTAAGCAAATTATGCAAGTAGAGCAATGAAATGTGGTAAAAACATGATTAAATAGATTAAATATAGCCCAAAATTTATTCTTCTTCATCAAACATGTTTTATCCATCATTTTTACCTTGGAACTAGCTTTAGAACACCTGCTACAACATGAAAATCACTTGCCAATATGTGAACAAAGCATACAAAAGTATCAAGTGGCTACCTTGGCATTGCATGGGAGCATATCATCAAAATTTATACCTCACCAAGAATTAAAATTTAATTCATTAAAATCATAAAGTATTGTTTCATATAATACATCTCCATTAAAACCTCATAGACATGATAGGCCAGCTTATACATGAGACTGTAACTGGAATTGTGAAAAGAGATGACCATGGAGGGAAATAATTTAGTAAGTAATCCAAGATTTGACATGTTGATGTAAAAACATGAAAGTATATTTTCACATGATCTATAGGCTTATATAACACCATTTAAAATATGTATGAGATACCTATAGGAGAAAACACTCAATAAATAAAGACACTTCAATTGAAACTACACATGGTGACACCTCCTTTCATTATGGGATAATATACTCGTTCAACATCATGAATCATGAAAAAAAGAATGGATACTATTTTATAATTAATCCAAAATCATCTGGAGCTAACATCACCAACTGGTTCATACAGATTTAGCCAAAATTGAGCAAAACCTATAGGTTACATGAAATAACTAGTAAAAAGACAGTCAATTTGTTAGCAATTATTCATAAATCACAATTGACAAATATTAAGCAAAAATATATAAAAATTAATGTATCATATTTTAATATCATCTCCAAAAATCATTTGTCTTGAAATTATGTGTGCTAATTGTACAAAGCAAAAACCTGAGTGTCACTTTAGTTTGTCCAGAAAAATAAGAAATGAGCAAAATGGTTTTGGCTTCAAAATGACACTTCCAAATTAAAAAAATAATAGAGATGATTTTTTTAAATATTATTATACCCCAAATTATATTACATATATGTAAAACTTACCTATGAGTTGTATAAGTGCCATTTTCCCTCTTTTTAAATTGATTTCTAAAGTTTTAGTTAGATAACCTAAACAATTCTGATGTAACTGACATACCTAATATCTCAACTAAGTTTTTGGATGTTTATAATGAAAATAGGACACTTGTTAACATTTTTAAATGTTCTATTTGTATTAATGACTCTTAAAAGTACATTAAATGACTTCAAAATGACAAATTGACTAATGTAACTAAGACCAAGGCTAAAATTGCATTGAATAACATCAAATGACATAAAATGCTCCCATGAAAATATATTTAGATCCCTCGATCATATACTAAAACATGTTTTTACCTATATGGGTCCAAGTTTGACCTATAATTCAAACTTGGTCAATAAAAATCATGTTTCACATGTAAGAATAAATGTGCAAGAAGGAATAATAGTCACATACTCTATTCTTTACATAGTTTGGGATTGGGATATAGAGTGATCCATTGTACATGTATTCCATATCCATGACAACATCCAACAAGTAAAAATCATAAATAAATGACCACCAACTAGCCTCTTATTCTTTTTAAACATTTTCTCTTGAAGTTTGGTGCTAATGATCTCACCTAGGGCAAAGGTCAATTATGATGTCACTATTAAATCTAGTTTAGGCACCCATTCAAGTCAAAGATAATGGATGCCAACACACCCATACAATATATTCAATATATCCATCCTGATGTGAATTCCCATCCTAAACTCAATGATTGATATTACATAAGTGGCCTTGAGCTTATTTTCTCTCGTGGTATCATCCACTTTCTCAACAAATCTTCAAATGTGTTACTATTTTTATATAATGCAACCCTATGCCCATCATATGTGGCATATATGAGTGAAAACAATAGGTATATTTTAAAGGCATCTCTTGAAATATAAGACATAACTATCTTACTTTTTACATGATCCAAAAACCCATAAGATACCTTGCTGGTGAAAAATAGGTGTTAAAGTAGATTAATGCAATATATCTCCTTGGGCTTTTCTACTATAAAATGTATTTTTAATGCCTCAAGGGTAGAAAATCTACTACTATTTAATTTTATGCAATTTTTAAATCTACCTCACATGAATGGGCATCAAAATTCTTCATAACATCTCATAGCGTTGTATAATTTACATATTCATTGTTAGACATAGTCGATTCAAAGATTGTATTGATGTATTTAGT
>JARHVA010007972.1:377500-412500 GCA_037957365.1 Torreya grandis | reverse complement strand
GGTCATATCTACAAAATGAATTATGGGACTAACATGAAAGTATTTATAATAAGGGAGTAAGATTTATATTAACTATACAATGGTTATTTAAATATTTTATGAGATATATAACCTGAGTTATAGTCCAAACTCAATCAATAAGTTACTAAAAGGCTTATAAACCATGTTAGATAGCCAAAAGAGAACATAACTTCTAAAACAATGAGTAAGAAGCCTTGAAAGTTTGTAAGGATATTAAATTATATAGATATAAATTTATCAGTGTATTTTAAATAGTTTATAACCTCTTCACTCAAAGGTATAGTAAATTGACTAGTTTGTAGGTATGTTTAGAAGATGATCAGATAAAGGATAGTTTTGTTTCTTGATTAAACATATAATGTGTAGATGAGTAAGAAGGTTTGGGAAGAAGTGTAAGATTAAAATGAACCTATTTATGCATCATGAAACCAATTTTAGATCAATATCTAAGGAAGACATTTATAAATTAAAGGTTTCATTAAAAAGGCCTAACAAGATTGTTCGTGTTTTTGACCAAGGAGTAGAATGAAAAGGCTAAGATCAATTAAGATGAAAGTTTTCATCTTAAAGAACATTGAGGACCAAGAAAGGGTCATGGAAAAGTGAATAGATTCTTAGATGAGTTGAATTGGTATCTATCATGTTTGATACAACAATAAGAAGAATGGAACCAATCAAGACAAGGATTCTTCATAAAAATGAATAAGGTGGTCAAATAACCAATTATGCAGATTGTTGAGAGAATAAAAAGGAAAAAAGTGACTATAAGTTTGAATATATGGATATTTATGTTATAAGATCAATCCAATAATGAATAATAAGAATAAGATATAATCAAATTTCAATATTTTATTTATAACAATGAGCTTAATGTGTGTTTACAAATACACATGCGGATGAAGATAGTGCCCTAGATGACGTATTAAATATTTAAAAAGATGAAGAAGATAAGGTTATAAATAAGCTTGAAAATATTTTTGCATAGGTGTATCATGAATAACAATATAAAAACTGATCCTCAACCAAGAAGATGAGAAAAGATCTAAACAAGAGTCAACGAATGATGAAGAGAATATAAAGATGGAATAGTTGGAAAGAAAACTTTGGGAAGAATTTGAGAAGTTCATGATAAAGAATACAAATGTGGAGGATTATAAAATACTTTAATAAACTATAAGGTCTTACAAATATGATTTGACTTTTGCCAAATATAGTTTTTATGCAGGAAATGGAGATGCAAAGGTAAGAAACACTCCATTGCCATATGGAGAATCAAAGAAATGAGGCACAAGAGATTCACATGAAATAAGAATAAGTGTAGAAAATTAAAAATCCTTATCATTAATACCATTTTAATAAATAATATAAATATTAGGAATTTATCTTGGAAGACAACAAGATGACAAGGTTCTCATGTGAATAACCTAAATCATATTTTTTTTAACATAGAGGAAACAAATAGTTGTAGAAAATCCATGAAAGAAGAAATAGATGTTTGGTATGAGAAGATGGCGTCTTGCATGAGATAAAATTTTAAGGAAAATAATATTAATGAAAAGTTAATAATTGAAGAATATTGACAATAGTTGAGTAATGATAGTGGAGGCTTTGAAAAGTCAAAGGTTGGTGGAGCAAAAGCTAGCAACATGGAATGGAAGTTGATTTTAGAAAATGTAGAATAAATTGATATTAAAATAGTTGGGAAGAATTAAAAACATTCTATAATTAATAAGAGTGGAATATTCCTAAAAAATAAATAAATAAATGACTTATTATTTTAATGAGTTTATTTCATATGAATATATAGAGAAAGCAACAAAGAAGAGACACAAGTGGTGATCAATATTACATGTACACTTGTATGAGAAAATATTTGAATAAGATGTACAAATAAAATTTAGTTTTCATAAATAAAGGTACTATAAAAAATCTCATGAGAAAGAGCTCATGAACATTTTCAAGCCTAGGATTTTGATGTAGCAACATCATCAAGAATCACATACATTTTAGCTTGTTTGGGATACCAAGTCATAAATAGGTAAAAAATAAGATTTATATTGATTCATTATATATTTAATTGATAATGTGAGAGTTTATAAGGTATTATAATGTATATGATGGGGTATATCAATCCTCAATTATTATCAAAAGTGGTATTTTAGAATTAGTTTTGATTTTCCTACCAAAATGAGAAATTTGAAAATTTTAATGCATTAGTAAGCAAATGGAAGGGTTTAGTAGGTTGTAAAGGCCTTGATACTTTATAAATGGTTATTTTGGGTCCAATTACATGAAAATAATTATTTTCAATGTAAAATCATCTCAAAACCTATGTAGAAGTATTTTCAATGTAGGTGGAAGATCAAACAAAACATGTTTTGGATAAGTCTTAGGTTGTTGACAGACTTAAGGTGTGTCTAACAAGAAAATACAAAGAATATTAATTTGTTACAAGATGGTAAATATCTAATAAATCAAGTAAGGATATAATATGAGTGAGGAGGTAGAATAGATAAATTTAGCATGTTGGAGAAGATTGGTGGAAAAAGGGTCTCCAGGTTTGATAAGGAAACCTATCTCAAATGATAGAAGTTTGTAAGAAGGGTATGAAGATATATGAATACAATATGTATATTTGATGAAATTATTGTGTATCCAAATTACTTTAAGTTATTTTAATGTGTGCCAATTTTTTATTTATTTTGTTTAATGCTTTATTGATTCATGCTTTAAGAAAAAAGATCAAATGTCTGTACTCTATGATTGAGTTAGTATACAGTGAAATTATTTTATTTATTTGATGAAACTAGTATTAGGATTTAAATACTAAAATTTCCCTTTTTGATATCTCTCGGGTATGTGAATATTTAGACTAGGGTTTAAACAAAAAAGCCCTTATATCTTAAAATTTAATTGATAGAAAAAATAAAATTTATAGTATAGTGTAAGGAGGTGCATATGATGAATTGAAATATGTTTTAATATTTTAAGGAATTTAGAGATAATACACACACACAAACACACACACACACACACACGCACACACACACGCGCGCACACACACACACACACACACACACACACACACACACACACACACACACACACACACACACACACACACACACACACACACACACACACACACACACACCCCCCTAAAAGTATGTACACAAACCAAAAATAGGGGTTTAAAAAGACAAAAATGGTCATAGATAAAAATGAATCATTTGACTAGTATGAAAGTTTTGTTGGTATAGGTTTTTTATCCATTTAATGTTTTTACTACACATATATATTTATCTTTATTAGGTGTAATATTAGGTCATTTATGGTGATTTATGATTATTAAGTTGAGCACCCACATATGTAAATTAGAGTCAACATGGTTTATATGGTTACACTATTCGTTGGGCAACCAATATTGACATTATCAAATGTATGTGGATTTAGGCCTCTTTTGTGCCTATAAATGTACATATCTTTTAATTTATGTGAAATATAATATAATACTATTATAGATACATTCTATCTTTGTTTTTGTTTTAACCTTTTAGGGTTTTACTAGTGTAAATGTTAAGTTAGATTAAATGGATGAGTTGTCTAAAATAGTGAAATAATATGTAATAAATAACAACTAATTTTTTATATATTTAAAATTATTTTGAATTTCTAAAAATAGTAATAAATATGTGTAAATATATACTTAACTAGAAAACAACTATCATAGAAGATCTAGGTGTTGAAAACTAGGTTACAAACATGTATGAGTGTTGTCAATAGGGTCCTTAGATCAAAATTTTCACTAAATAGTAGCACCACACCTAGACAATAGTGCCATGTGGCTCTAGTGTCCTAACAATGGCACTATTGTCCTCTTTTTAGGAATATTCCTATTTTTTGGAAGCACTTATGCCTATATTTTTATGTTTTGTTCTTGCACGCATGAAATATGAAACTTTGTATTGTGCCTAGAATATCTAATTTAGTATGCAAACCATAATCCTATTTGAAAGTATGCCATGAGATAAAAATGTTTATTTTTTAGTAGGATAGACTGGACATCCTCAACACCCCATTATGAAGAGAGTTTCCTACATACCAATATTCTAAGAAGGGATCAAACCTAATGTAGTTCTCTTAGCTAGTGCTTGGTCGAAGTGCACATGAATGCTAGAATGATAGTGGTCTTAAATGCCTTGAGTGTGCTTGATATTGTAAATATTTAAAATATAGGCTTAAGGAATATATAAATGTTAGTATGTATAATTAGGGGTAGAATAAGGATTAATAACCTTGATTTTACTCAACTAGTTTCTTATTTGAATAAGCTTTTTGTATCTATTTTCCATCTAGTGGATGTATCTTGTGTAGATAATAAAATGTGCTTAGGCTAACATTAAGAGGGGTAAAAATTTGAAAATATATCCATTTTGAAGAGTTAGGGTAAGGGACATTAACACCATGTTAAGGGCACTAGTCTCATGTGGCTCTAGTATCCTTAATGTGGTGTTAGTGTCTAGTTGGCAAGTTGTTGGGAACTAATTATTAGGATCTATGAAAACAATTTTAGGACTGTGTTTGAGATGATTAGAGATGTCTATGGTCTGTACAATGGATGGAAAAGTATGATAAAGTCTATAAGATAGGTTTATGAATAATCTAGGAAAATTTTGTCTCAAGTAGCACTCTTATCATTCAAATAGAACTTTTAGGTGATTACATTTTCCTGCCTTTATGCTATAAATTTAGAAAAGTGAAATGACTAGTATGAAGGAAAAGGAGGTGTACCTAGATTTATTTAAGAAGTGAATCTTGTGAAGCTAAGTCTAACTATGTGAATCTAGGTCTGCATATGTGAAGCATGTTCTAAAGCATGACCTACAATGAAACATGAATATATTAGTCCTTAAGATATAAAAAGAAAAAGACTATGTTGAATAAAATAACTTAGTAAAACTGAGTAATGAGATGGGAAATAGGAAATGAATGAACACACCTCATTGAGTATGTAAAGTAATACATGAACTTGTTGATAACTTGTGTATGTGTGTGTGTAGTGATAAAATCATTGAATATATTGGACTTAGATGGTAGATTACTCAAACCTCATATGTGGATGGCTCAATAACTCAATCCAATTTTGACTCCATCATTACCCACCCTTGCTTGGTGGATCATGACCTATAAATAGATTGGATTGGACTAAAAGTGTGTCCAACCCTCTCATGTGGGGGGTTAAAGAACTCAAGTAGGCTATGACTCCATCATTTCCCACCCATGTGTAGTAGATACCTATAAAAATTAACTATGTAAAGTGCTTAAATTATCTAACTAGGTATATCTAACTATGTATGTAAGTTCTGTATCCACTTGAGTGCATTAGGTAGCTCTGGGCCACTTGAAAATTCCAACCACTATAGATTAAGGCATGAAATTTTTGAAAACCTATAATATGATAAAAAGTTTATACAACATATAGAATGATAGGGATTTTCCATTCTATTTGATCAACCTGTGTGTAACTAAGCATATAAAAACTATGTACCAAACACATGCTGCCAATCTAATATCTACCTATATTGATTTTAAACTGAGTATGTAATTACTATATCTATTTATTTTAACTGAATGTGTGAGTGATCATGCCATAAATTATTCCCTTGATATGAGCAACCAATATGAATCTGATATGCAATGAGTGTATCTGAGCAAAATATGAAAATAACTATCAAATAGATGACTATATATGTGTAAATCTATATTGTACATAGTGTACTATTCTAGATAATCTATATTGACTTAAAGTTGGGGATGCTATAAAATAACACCATGTAGTGGAAAATATCACCCAATGGTGCTAGTGTCCCAATTTGGGTGTTAATTTCTATTTGGTTTGAAATCTAGGTGACTTAACTACTTTCTAAGTCCCTATTTTTTTGTGTGTTTGACCTATTTCTGATTTCTAAAACTAATCCTACATGATAAAAATGATATGTGAATATAAATGTAGGTGCTTGATATCTATGAAAAAACCCTATGAATGCACTCTATTTTGAGGGTAGTTTTTGACGTGTGTAATAACTATCCTCAAAAGAAAATAGATCTACAAAATGTGTTATTTAAAACATATATGATAACTACATGATATTCTAATACAATGTGAAAAAATAACATAAAAATGTAAAGGAATCTAAGCATAAGTATGTAGTGTAAGGTGTATGTTGTAATATAGCATTGCACAAGGGTGTCAAGATTTATGCAATCAATGTGTGTAATAATTTTTTTGAGTTACTACCTAGGTAGATGGGGTATGATTCCCATCATGACACCCAAGTAGGAAGGGTAGGTGCATGAGGTTCCTCATGGAATCAAAAAATTATGTGTGTAACAAAAAAAGATAAGTGTCATGGTGAATATTCATATAAGAAATCATATATACCAAACACATGAGGTACACAAAATTAGGCCAAGGGGCCATAATATAAGGGATATGGTTACATATCACTAAATTTGAGAATAAAATACATATAAATATATGTTTCAATGTCCACATACACAAGCAACAAGAAATATGGATTAGACCCACATAAAAGGACATGTTAAAATGTCCACATATACAATCAGGAAAACACACACAAGGGACATGGGTACATGTCCAAGGCATACATATGTAAAAGTGCTTAGATCTAAATAACAATGGTATATTCATATGCCCTTGAAATGGATTAAACATAGGAAACATAATCATGTCTAAACTAAGAAAGATAAAAATGAAAGCATGTATAACTATGCATTAAGAATCTATGTAAATGATAGGGTGTACATATTTCGAGCCTAAACTAGTGATAGTTAGAAAAACATTTGAGCATGAGTAGTAATGACCAATATAAATATATATCAATGTGTAAACTAGAATGTATAGAATGTAAGGATAGAAATTGTTAGTATAAATTGTGTATAAGATTCCCCCAAATGGGAAGATGTAGAAAATGAATAAACTTGACTCAATCTATATATGCCTAGTGGGTAGATGATAACAAGTATTAGTTAGTGTAGTGGACTAGAGTCATATATGTAATTTTTAAGCACTCAAAAAGAACAAGTGAATCATATATGTATGATAAAACTAACTACACTAAGATAGATACAATATGTAATATCTATAAATTTTAATAAATGTAAACATAACAATGCATACAATCTAATAATTTTATGTTTTTTGAGTAATATTTGAATGTTTTTATTTTTTTTGGATATAATATATGTATAAGGAAATTAAAATATACTATGTATAAGGAACGAGAGAAATAAGAAAGTATGTACAAGGATTAAAAACCATACTAACCAATGAGTCTCATGGAAGACTCACTATCACCATCACTTGTGTCAAATAAAGGAATTATGATCATGTATGCTTTGTGAAAAGGCATATGTGATCCCAAAGTCTATTATGTAGAGTAATATATGTCTAAATATGCATGTGTAGTGATGCTATGAATCTTTGGCATTGATTATGATTCCCTATGAACTATAGGGGTCTTAGGAACCCGTATGGTATAAGAAGTTGTGGGTGAGATAGATGCCCTATGCTGAGAACCCCTAGAACCCAATAGTATTAATCTTGGCACAAACTAAAAATAAGGTCTTATATAATCTATAACATATCTCTAACATAAGGGTCTCTCTAATAATGGTATGCATGGGAGAGTATGCATACGTGTCGATACCATAGGATTAGATCTTGCCTATACTGGTGGCTTTACTAGACTCTATGGTGTATGCATAAGAAATATACTTAGAGTTATAAGTGATAGCTATTTAATATATGGTACTGGTGTTAGAATTGTAACTAGTGTCTATGTTGGAACTGCCTATGGGATGGGTAGAGGATACTCATATGAGACACCCTCAACTCTAACCACCTGAAATACATGTATGTAATTTAAGAATTAGTACACTATATATGGGATGGAATGGAGCTGATATAAACATGGCCTACCTAATATTATATTGAATACATCAACACTAAGTACTACTAAGAACTAAGTGGCTATGTGTACTAGTCTAACCTGTAATGGAAAGACGATCTCCTTAATAGAGATATGAATGTGGTCACTAAAACCACCAATGACTATATGTGTGGTGAATATATCTTACAATGTGTAGCCCAAATGCTGTAAGAGTTTTATAGTGCACATGTTAATGCTCAACCCATTGTCAACCATAACACTCCAGATAAGATGATGATTTATGCATGATTATATAAAGAGTGCATGTAGATCTCTGTCATCATCCAAAATATATTGATCTAAGAATCTAATAAGTAGTATAGGTGGCACTATAGTGTGGTACATGCCAATAATGTTATGCAATAGATGTGCCTCCTCTGTAACTATGTGATATAAATCTGATGGTGGATGTACTTGATATGTATAATGAACACCTAATGTACACCTTGATAAATTTATTGTGTGCTTTGGGAATGGATCTAAAAATATCTTTAGTGTCATAAAATTTATTTTTTATGATTTTGATGTCTCTATGGGTGTGCCCACATCAATAATATTAGCCTCAATTAAATCTTGTACCTTATGTTTTAGGCTTATGCATCTATTTTTTGTGTGGCTTGGTTCCTTATGATACTCATAGAATAAATTTGAATCATAGTTATTTATAAGAGTCCATGTCATATAAAACTCTTTAATGGGAGGGAGAGATATGAAATTACATTCCAAGAGTTGTTTTAAAACCTATGATGATGACTCTAAAAGGTTAGTTAAGACTTTACGTTGAAGAAAAGATAAAACCAATCTAGGAGATGGATCAAAAGATGCATTGATTATGTCCTTTTGATCACTTTTGTTATTTGTGGCCCTTACCTTGTATGGAGGTTTGTTTTAAATCTTAATTATTGATTTTTATCCACTTGTATACTTTATTTTTCCCATTGATAAGAGTTTGACCCCGCTTTCCTTGACTATGTGGCACAAATTAGTAAATGTAGGAAACTTCTTGAATAAGATAGCTTCATGTAATTTTGGTAAGAGACTTTATTTAAATATATCCTAAAGTTATTTATCTACCATGGGGATAGTCAATTTGGATAATATTGTTTTGTATCATAAGACATAATATGTAATAGGCTCATTCAACTTTTGTTTTAATTATGCCACTTCTATATATAATATATTATCACTAATATTGATAGAGAAGTGTGCTAAAAATAGGTCAGATAAAGGATTGAATGCCATGATAGATTGATTTGGTAAATCATATAACTATTATAAGGCACAACCCTTGAGACTATGTGGAAACAAATTTTTAAGAAGCTAATCGTTGGACACATAGTCCAAGCATGCTACATGAAAAGATCAGAGATGATGCTCTAGGTCACCCTTTCCATCATATAATGTAATCTTAGGTTCCACAAAACTAGATGGTAAGGATGTTATCACTATGTGGTGTGTCAAAGCTATATCTAAGAGAATGTTAGAATCCAAGGCATGTGATGGCCTAGTGGCTCCCTTCTCAAGATGTAACACCTTAGATTGCAATTATGAGTCTTATGCATAAGGAATTATACATATGGAGTGGATGAACTAATAACAAGTGGTGTAGCTATCACTAATGGTTGTTGAATTACAATTTTAGGTCATACTAGCTAAGTTGGTTGAGTTAGCCCCACTAAGGTGTAAAAACATAATTAACTAGGGGAGTTAAAGTGACCATTGTTTGTGTTTTGGATTTCTTCTTGAAGAATATTGATGAAGTCATATTATATATCTATATGTTTAGACACAAAATTTTATAATTGTTGCTTATCAATTTTATCAAATTTGTTGGTAAGTTTTACCATTATAGTTGAAAAGGTAAGAAAACAAGTTTTGTATATTTTGAATCTTTAAAGAATGTTAATCTAATAAATATTTAAAATATTAAGTATGGAATAAAATATGATATTTTTGAACTAAAATCTAATAATGAATAGAAAAAGGACACAAGCCCTAAGTGTGTCTATGGTTAGGATTTTTTGAATCTAGGGTTTCTTTAAAAAAAATTAAATTATATTTTAATAAATTAAAAAACTAATATGAAATTCATTTGATTAGCTAGGTTATGCCAAAAAAATCAAAAAAATATATGTATGTGGCCCTAATTTATTGCACAAAAATTTGGAGAATGCAAGCTAGGGTTTTAGGTAATATTCAATGTAAGTCAAGTTCAACAAATGTTTTAACCTTTTATGGTTTTACTAGTGTAAATCCTAAGTTAGAATAAAGGGATAAGTTTTCTATATTAATGAAAAAATATGCAATAAATAACCATTGATTTGTTATTTATTTTGGCATTCTGAAAGTAGTAATAAATATGTGTAAATAGAGACTTATCTAAAAAATAATGGTCACAAAAGATCTAGCTATTAAAAACTAGGTTACAAATAGATATGAGTGTCATCAACAAGTTCCCTAGGTTAGATTCTTCACTAGATAGTAGTACCCCACCTGGATAGTAGCTCCATGTGACTCTAGTGTCTTGAAAATAGCACTAGTGTCTTCTTTATAGGATTGTTCCTATTTTTTGGGAGCACCTGTGCTTGTGTTTTTGTGTTTTATTCCTATGCACATGAAATATATAAATTTGTATTATGGATATAATATCTAATTTAGTATGTAAATCCTAATCCTCCTTACAAGTACGGAATGAATTGAAAATGTGTGTTCTTTAGTAGGATAAACTAGACATCATCAATAACCCACTATGAAGAGAGTTACCTACATACAAATACTCTAAGGAGAGATCAAGCCTAATGTAGTTCTCCCACCTAGTGCTTGGTACAAGTACAAGTGAATGCTAGAATGATAGTGGTCTTGATTTCTTTTAGTGTGCTTGAGATTGGAAATCTTGTAAATTTGGGCCGAGGGAAAATATAGATGGTAATATTTAGAAGTAGGGTAGAATAGGGATTAACAACTTTCATTTTTCTCAACTTGTTTCTTATTTGAATAGGTTTTTATATCTATATTCCTTCTCATGGATAGAGGTCCAATAGTTTTATATCTATAGTGATTTTTAGCTTGTGCAGATAATAAAATGTTCTTACACCAACCTTAGGAGGGCTGCACATTTGAAAATATATCCATTCCGGAGAGTTAGGGTAAGGGACACTAGCACCATGTTGGGGACACTAGCACCATGTGGATCTAGTGTCGTTAATGTGGTGCTAGTGTCCTTAATGTGGTGCTAGTGTCTAGCTAGCAAGCTATTGGGTACTAAGGGCTAGGATCTGGGAAAATAATTTTGGGACTGTGTTTGAGCTAACTAAAGATGTCTATGGTCCACATAATGGATGGAAAAGTGTGATAAAGGCTTTAAGATAGGTCTAGGGATAAGATAGGAAAATGTTGTTTCAAGTAGACCTCTTAGTACCCAAATACCACTTTTAGGTGATTACAGTTCTATTCTAGTATAGATTCATCAATAATGAAGTTTTTTTACTCATGCTTTCACATTTACTATTCAAATACATGTGTTTATATCTTACTAGGTATATCTTGGATAATTCTATCATGGTATCAGATCCATACTAGTTAAACAAAAATTAGTTTGTTGTTTATTTTGAAATCTTAGGTATATTTGTAGTTGCATTCTAATTATTAAGAGCAAATTATAGATCTGAGTGTTCATACATAGTTATTCCTTCACTATCATTAGCTAGCAATTATTTTATTTAAATTTTCACTTGATTTGTTTCTTTTTGGAAATGCTAGCAAGTAGGATTGAAAACTTGATGTAAGGTTTTACTCTAGCTCCTAATAGTATAGACTTATCATTCTTCTTCAACCAAAGTTCTAAAAGTGGTAAAGAGGAGCCAAAACCACATGCTCCTTGACATTAATCTACATGGTTTTGTTCTAGTTAAATATTTAAAGAAAGAATTTAATTTTGAATCAAGTCTAAGATTTTAAATGGGTGTACTTAGGTATACATGTTGTCTCTCTACTATGACAAATTTATATGGGTTGGTGTTGATATGGAAATTTAGTTTCTTGAAAAATAAATAGTTTTCTCATTATAAACTCTCAAAACCACTATAAGGCCTCCCAAAACCACTATTTGGCCTCCTAAGCCATCATATAGCCTATACAAACTCTTAGTTTGATGAGTTTTCTTCCCACTTAGAACCTATTTGGCACAAAATACCAAAACATAACTAGTCAAATGTTATTTTTTAAATGTTGTTTTGGCATTCAAATGGTGTTTTCAAGGTTGTTTTTAAAGTTTTAATGGTTTTACAGTGTTTGAATCTTTTTTAAACAAATCATAAAATCAGTCAAATCTATTACAAAACCATCCTATGTTACTCTATGTGCTTGTAATGCCTTCCAGGAAGTCAAAAAGACAATCCACACCCTCTCATACATCCTTCAAGGCATTCAAAGTCAAAAAGCTAGTTTTAAAATGCTTTAAATATTATTTTGTAATTTCAAATGCTTGAAGTGTTTCATAAGAGAGTTGGTGGATTTATTCTCTAAGAATTTTTTTCGGTGGGAGGTCCAAGGTTGAACCCCCACATACATTATCTATTTGTTCAATTTTTTTTGTCTTTTACAAAAAAACAAAATAAGAAGTAAGTGGGGGACATCAATTTCAACATGTGATTAGATATAAGGCTTAACTAATTTTCATTATCATGATTGGGAGGTCATTTCTTTGATTATGGTTCCATCACCTACTTACAAGGCTATATTTTTTTTATTAACGTTAGTGCATCTAAATTTTGTGTAAATTTAACTAATTTGGGCCATTAATGATGGAAAATAGATATTGTAATAAATTTTGATTGGTAACTAAGAATTGAGTACCATTTTCTTCAAAAGTGAATGTTATTTCATTCTTGATACATTGATCTCATTTTTATTGTAAAATTCATTAAATTATAAAGTGACAAAATCTGGGGGGTTGATCAAAAATAATTATAGGGGGTGTTGGTTGCCTCTTTTTCATTTTATTCATGCCTTATTTTTTTAGTAAAAATGTTTCTAGGTTATGGATTCTAATTTTATAATTCCACTCACACCATTTAATTATCATGAATTAAAATATAAAATGAAAATTATTTTGAGGAGTAAGGGTTTACATAGCATTACAATGGCCACTGAGATTGAACAAAATGTTGTATAGAAAAATATAAATGGTTTAATTGTTGTGATGAAGCCTTTATACTATTGTTTATTTATGTGTCTTTTGATTTAATATTTCACATAGAATCTTCCAAAAAACCTAATGAAGTATGGACCATAATGTAAATTCTCTTTAGAAATTAGGATGTGATGAGAGGCCATCAATTGAAAAATAAACTCATTAGTTTGAGTTCTATCAATTTTGACACTCTACAAGATTTTTTCACTGAATTAACATATCTAAGATTTTAGTTAAAATAATGTGGAATAGATAAGAAACATTATCAAATTGTTTTTTATATACTCTCCAAAATAGGTCTTGATTATTTAGTGTTTGTTTCTACCTTTCATGCCACAAAGAGAGCTCTTGTAACTATATGGAAAATGCCCTCTTCAGATGATTTTGTTATTGATTTGATTTGAGATCAAGATAATTTAAAACATATGGGTATATTTAAATCATTAAAACCACATGTTATATTTGATGGCAATGAGAAAGATAAGGCTTCAAATAATATTGAAAAGAAATAGATCGAGAAGGATCTTGAGAAAAAGAAAGAACATAAAATTGGTGCTAAGCCAAAATCATCAAAAGAGTCTTATTTTTCAAGTGGTAAACTTAAAATTCAAGACTTAAAAAATAAGAGAATAAAGTTAGATATTGAAAAAAGAGTGGCATGATGAATCCAAGTGTATGCAAGAAAACTTGACCAACTCACTAAGATGCTTGAGTCAGTCACACAAAATTCATGTGCACATGAATATTCCAAAGTAATAGAATATGAAAAGGAGAAAGAAGAAGGTAGGTCCATAGTTGTAATTATACCTCAAATTCCTACATGGGTTATTGACTCTAGTTCATCTCATCACATGGCTTCTTTATAGGTAGATCTCACTTCCTTGGAACCGTGTGACATGTTTACTATTCAATTTGGTGATGATACTTGTTCACAAGTTTCTAGGAGTGGGTTTGTCAAAGTTAGTGGTGGAACATTAAATAATTTTATAAATCTTCCCTCACTTTAAAATAATTTCCTATTAATCTACCAGATTAGATACCCTAGTCTAGTTATGCAAGTTGAGTTCATTCTAGATCTAGTGTATATCAAAGAATTGTACATTGATACTACAGTTGCAGTGGGAATAATTGATCGTCAAAATTGATTGTATACATTTTCACATTTTGTTCTTGACTCATCTCAAAATTCTCATTCATTGAAATCATATGGACTTGATGATATTTTCTATCCTAATCACATCATTACTGATGAGGACTCCTCTTATAACACAAATTACTAAAATAGTGATGGGGACACACCTCCACAATATCCTTGTCACCTTCCCAATATTTAGGAGTTATTTATTGATCCACCTACTTATGTTACACTTCAAACATTATAGGGAGTAAATACATTGATCTAAGATTCATTAGATATTAAGTAATCTAGTACATAATTATAAATCATTTTGTATGCTTTTTCTACCTCTGCTTCTAATGAACCATAATTGTAAGGAGAATTTGGCCGATCTACTATGCATGAGGAGTAAAATTCTTTGTATGGGAACCACACCTTGGTTGGAGATCCATAAGGCACTTGGTGGACACATTCATTGTTCAAGGGTGATCAAATATTCATTGCATCTACTTCTGATCCACAATCACTCTAGAGATCTTCTTTAGAGGATACAAGGTGGCTACAAGCATTTATAGCTTCTAGTGGGGATTTGCATCCCTCTCTTATACTTTTCTCTCTTTCTTTTGTGGTGGTGGGGGGGAAGTTTTTACTCATGGGTTTTTTCCTTTTATTCATTTTATGAGAGTTACTTTTTACTTGAGTACCTAAATAGGTCTAGTTTCTGGGACACAATTCTCTACCCACCTAAGTTATGCTTAAGGGGGTGTTGGTGTATATTTTTTATTCATTTTATATTTTTCCTACACATATATATTTAGATTTCTTAGGTTTAATATTAGGTAATTTAGGGTTATTTATGAAGTCATTAAGTTGCATATGCACATGTCTAAATTAGAGTCAACATGGCTGGTATGGTTGCATTATTCATTTGGAAACTAATATTGACATGTTGCACATGGTGTTTACTATTCATTTGGCAACTGACCTATGTTCACATTGTCAAATGTATGTGGATTTAGGCCTCTCTTGTGTCTATAAATGTACCTATAATTTAATCTATGTGAAATGGAATATAATATAGTTATAGATACATTTTGTCTTTATTTTGCTCTAGCATAGATTCATCAACAATGATTTTGCTTCTCTTACTTTTATATTTGTAGTTCACATATGTGTGTTAGTCTATTACCAGGAACATCTTGGAAAATTATAACAAGTTTTTGAATGAAGTAATAAGATGTAAATTAACTATCTAATGTGATTTTAAGATTGTATGAAATATATAACCTGAGTTAAAAGTCCAAACTCAGTCAATAGGTCTACTAAAAGGCCTGGAAATCTTATTAGAGAGCCAAAAAACAACATAAATTCCAAAAGAGTGAGTAAGAGGTGTTGAAATTTGTTATGAGGTGGAATTATCTATAAATAAATTTAGCAAGGTAGTTTCAAGGGTCTATAACATCTGCACTTAAAGTTATAGCAAATTGACTAGTATGCAAGTTTGTTTGGAAGATGATTAGATAAAGGACAAAGTTTTATTTCTTGATTAAAGGTATAATGTATATATGAGTAAGAAGGTTTAGGTAGATGTATAAGAGTAAAAATAAATTATTTATGTATCAAGAAAATTTTAGGTGTGAAGTCATTATTTATAATCACTATTCACAATCATTATTCATGGCCAATATTCATGGTGATGTGGATGGTTAGTGGTGTGGTTGATTGGTGATGTGGAAGGGTCCATGAAGGTAAATTAACATGTTATTAGTTTGATATGATAGGAGTGGGTCATATCACTCCACCAAGGCACATGATTTTGTCCTTGGTAGTCACATGTGCTTTTTCTTAAGGTATAAAAGCTAAGAGGTCAAGTGTGGGGTACAATATGTGATAGCTATAAGATACCACATGTTCATTGAAAGTTAAAAGGTGACTGTAAGACATTTTGGACATTGTGTGCACATGGGAATATGAAAACATAAGACCATTTTTTTATTGACCTCACATGTGTGAGTGGGGTTCCATCTTTGGAAGCACATGGAGGTGGATGGATTTTGTCTAAAGTGGAGAATCCACTTTGTTTACCCTTGGAGATGAAGACAATAGAGCACTATTGGGTGTTTGGAATCACTTGTGGAAGTGGTGCATAATTTTTGGAGCCACATTAAGGTGGATTTGGATATTTTCTAGTAGAGATAAATTTTGATGACTTTTGTACATGACGACAAACATATTTGAAGATCACATGACACCCCACTAAAATGTGGTAAATTTTTGGGTCTACTATGATGTTTCTCTCTCCTCTATATTATCTCATAGTAAATGCATAAATATGCATAAGCTTTCCCTTTGTAATTCATCTAGTTAGTGGATCCATGCAAGATTGTACTTGCATTCTTGGAGGTTGGATCCTGGAGGCTAAGTTATGCTTGGTTCAAAAATGAATGCTTTAGGTATAAGCATTGAGTGCTTAGTTTTTATCATTAAAGGAGTTATTGGAGGTATTATTGTAGAAGAGAGTTGTTGATATTAATATAAAATATGAAAGTTGCCATTATGTTCATGGTTTTTCCTTGCACATTACAAAAACTTTCACGTAATCTCTGTGTAATGTGTTTCCCTTTTATCTATTATTTTGTATCTTGTTTTATTTTACATTAATTTAATTACATAGTAGGATAGATATTATTGATCCAAACATTTAGTATCAGACTTTTATTCCTAAAATAAACCAATTTAAGATCAAGATATAAGCAATAAATTTATAAATTAAAGGTTTTGTTGGTTCCTTGTTGTACACTTCTTAAGATTGGCCTTACACACTTGAAATAAAATGGAAAATAATGATGAAAAACTTGCTAGTATGTCATTGTAGTTTGGGGACTGAACCAAACATAGAAAATTATTGAGAGGCACATACAAATGTTATGGTTAGTTGCCTATTACTTCTAGATCTACTTAAATTAAGGTGAGAGGACTTCAGGGTTAGCTTGCTCATAGGGATAGATTATACAATTCAACCTCCATGGGGATTATTCTCAAAAATAGACACAAATGTGACCAGAACACAACCAAAATTGCACACTCCACCCAAGAAGGGTTGTCACAAGGAATGCATAAATGCACTAGGTCACATTCAAGATACTAAAGATAAATATGTATATGACTTCAACTTTCATTCTAAATAATATTTAAAATATAGGTCAAATGGAAAATATAACACTAGTATTCAAAGCATAAAATGTAAATACATGTTAGGTAAGCAAAATCTTATGCATTTTCATGGTAAATAATACTCATAATATGCAAAGGATGTATTATATGTAGGGTAGAACATGGTAGAATAGTTAGATGATTATATAAAAAGAGAAGGTGGCATGCTGGTGGCCTTCAAGTAATAGGGTATCTTGTAAGATTCGTGACATCATTCCTTAGCATAGATGTAGAAAAAAAATCAAATGTAAGCTAGTGGGAAATACCAAATGATCCTTGAAAGAAGAGAATATACATTGAAACTAAACATTCAAGAAACTCTTTCATGCCAAATTCATAAACCTAGGGTGCCCTAACAATTTATTCAACAACAAGTTCTAAAATAATAAATAAAGGGTCTTATAACCCAAATCCATGCTCAAAATGATAACCAATAATGAACATGAAACTAGATATATAGTCAATACTATTTTCAAAATAAATTTATTCACTTCATCAACATGAAATAGCATAGAACCACCAACATTTTCATTAACTTGAAAAAGAAATATTATAAAAATCAACACTTCCAAATGCTTACATAACAGCATGGTGAGATAGGTCTTGTAACACGGGAGACATAAATATGCTCTAAAATTTCACTAATGATTGTACAATTACAACCATCTTAGTAAGGGAGACAAGATCTCCACACAATAATTGATCCCAAAAACTCATGTAAAACATAGACTTAGATAAAATGGACCCATTAAACAAAAACAATAAGCTTAGAATAGAGGTCAAAACCCCTATTTATACATTTTCAAACCTGTAACTGTGGGTCATAACTTTCAAAATTGTAAAAAAAAATTTCAAGTCCATCAAGATGCTTCTATCTAGAATATGCCCTTTCCCATGCCTGAGATCTTCATCCATCTGCAAGAAAATACATTATACAACTGCCTCTACAAGGAGTTATGAATATTTTGAGTATATCATTTGATCTTTTGGCTAAAAATGCCTTTCATGGGATCTAGAAGGAGGATATTCATTTGAAGAGCCAAACAAATTTTGTCATCATATGAAACTACCTAAAGATGCTCTAGACCATGAGCTTACATAGTTGGAAACTCCTAGACAACTTCCCTTCCCTTTATGCATGCCATGAAACAACCTACTATTGTAATAATGTTTGGAAAATAATCTTGATTCATGGCTACTTGAATATCTTCCAAGGAGTGGTCCATATTGATATTGCAAACCTGAAATATCTTTCCCATGGAGGAACTTGGATAAAAAAAGAAAATGAAAAATGCCAAACATAGGTTAAATTAACCTTTTTACCCTTTTGGCTTTAATTTGATTTTTCACATATTTTACCCTTTTGCACTTTTGTCCCATTTTCAAATTTTTATTTTTCAATATAGTTGTCATTTTATGCAATTTTTTTTAATGGATAAATTTATTACTCCCACCATTGATCTATTGGGGAAATTTTGTCCCCACTTGCACATCTATGAATTGATAGGTTATAACTAACACTTATAGTCCCTTGAGAAGCTTCCGTAGGGAGGTATCGAATGAGCACATGAGGGGTTGGTAAACCCACATTGGATTATAATGTACTAAATATATACTTGTCACCATTTTAAAACTCCTTGTCATATAGGCTTTACCCAAGATCTACACAGAAGTCATTAATAATATGAACATAAGCCCATTTGTATTCTATACATGCTACAATCAAGTAATACATTTGTCTGTAAATGGGATTTATGCATTTTCCAATCATCAGGGTCACACTTTAGAACCAATATTTGACATATCTAGAAACCCACTCTCTACCCTGACTTACTTTATACTTTAAAAAAAAGTGTTTTTACTTCCTTATTGTGGAAATCCATTTGAGCTCTATGATATTCACAACATCCCTGGGAACTACATTATGAGCCTCTAGATAAGGGACTTGTGGCTACCCAATAAACCTATGTAATTGCCTTTAAACTTCCTATGGAGCTCCCATGGTTCATTTAAAACTTTCCTAATCAATCCACTTATCAATAGTGAGAGCTTCACAAAATGCTCTATATAGGACCTTTTAATATGAGGTGTATGCCCATGTGGCATTCACCATGTCACACTATTCCTTACCTTGGAATATGACCTTTGTCACCCCTTAGACACATGTCACTTTATTATAGTTTTTGATCCCTTTAAAAATCCATCTTAGCTTACACCATAATATATAATTACTTGAACTAAAAATTTGGAAGACTAAGCATTGTTGGCATCTAGATATCTTTGGCCTTGAGGTCATGTCATTTGGTAACCCCATGGGATTTATGTACCCTACTATGTTAGCTCTTCTAGTTTAACACATTCTCACCACATGGTGGTCTTGGATTTGTTTGGATATTTTTTGAATATTCTACCATCATTATGTACCACTAATATCCTTAGCATAAATCAAGCACATACCATTGATATCTATCCATATGGCTTAGTCTTATGCTCTACACTCCATCAAATTTTTAATAGGGTCCTATGATGATGACATTTGTCACCATCTCACTCGTTTTAGGTTTTTTGACTATCTAGCTTTGATCACACACAATCAAATCATCCTTCTCTATGTTAATGCACACCATTAGATCTACCTCCACTTGAACTTAGATGACTACTTCATGAGGCCTAAATTTGACACTCACACAACCATCCTGGAACATTTGAATCCCAATGACTACTTATTATGCAAAAAAATTAATGTCTACACACCTATCAAAAGACTTTCATGAGGCTCTCATACCTTCAATTTGGACAAATTTACTCAGTTATTTTGTCATCAAGCTTTTTAGTCTATGGACCCTTTGTCTACAACATTTTTATTTTTGGTAGAATTATTATGGACTTTTTGTCTTTGAAATTTTTGTCTTGGAATTAATTTCATTTGGATAGTTATTTCAAAAAAATCCCCTATTGGCCTTTGGTACTTTTATTCCAGGGCATTTGTTTTGGGTCTTTTTTTGGCTCTTGGTCTTTGACATTCATGTCTTCAGTAGAATTATTGTAGACTTTTATTCATTGGGACAATTATTTTTGAAATTTTGTCTAGGATAATTTTCCCTAAGTATTGAACTCTATTGGATACTTCTACCATAGAAATTTGGTCTTCTAAATCTTTGTCTTTATCAAGATAATTATTTTAGACATTTTATTTGAAATAATTTCCCAGAAGAAATTGAACTTTGCACTTTTGCCAAATAAATTGAGACTTGCACTTTTGCCTTCATTAGGATAATTATTTTGAACATTTTATTAGAAAAAATTTCCTTAAAGAAATTAGACTTAACATTTTGCTAAAAGGAAATGATTTTTTTCAAGATTTTTTCCATGGGGAAATTCCTGAAGGAATGGTACCCTTTGTAATTTTTGTTTTAGACAAAATGTCTAATAGAAATAAGCCTTTGGGATTTTTGTGAACACTTTGGCCAGGACATTGGGTTTCTTTAGACCTTTTATAGTGGATAAGATGTTTGATGGAAATAAGTCTTTGGAATTTTTATCCAAGACAAAAATACCAAAGGCCTATTTCTATTGGACATTTTGTCTACTACAAAAAGTTTAAAAAAGTCTAAGGTTTTTATACATATGCCAAGTAAAGACTAATTTACACTTAGTCAATTTAACATAAAACTTGACCTCAGAGTGAAAATTTGAAGATAAAAACTGGGCTAAGGACTTAGGCATCTATACTCAAGTCAAGTTAGACTTAGGAATTTATAATTAACAAGGGCCCAATTGCTTCAGTGTAATTTTTGGCACTAACACTGGCTCTTTATTTGGGATGCATACCTCCTATGAGTGTGAAAAGAACCCCAAAATGTAAGACCAGGTGCCAATCCATTGGGTCATAGAGTTAGGACTTATCAATTTCTAGAAAATACCCATGAAGATTCAACAAAACCATAGTAGAATTAGTGAAAATAGACCAAGAGGATCTAATAATGAACACAAAAGAATAACATAAATGGAAACTATGCAAATAAAGCTTAAAGTAGAGGGGGACAATGAAAAAAGGATAAAGCAATAAAACACTATACAATATGTACATAGGTGCAGATGGAATCAATCAAGGAAGTGTTTTATATATATGCCATTAATTAGTAGCTCCAATATTTCACTATCCAATTCTCTCAAAAATAAAGTATGCTTCCCAATCCAGTAGTCAATGGAATAAGGACCCATCCATAAGGCATTGAATTTGTCATGATTTCATTTTTTCTTATACATGTTATCCCAAAGTAGAACTAGATCACCTACTTGGAAAGTTCTTGGAGTGACCTTCCTATTAAATATCTTCTTCAGCTTTTCCTTAAACTTGAGGTGTCTTTCATGAGCCCATCTTTGAGTTTCATCAAGCTCAATAATCTAGTTCATCTTGTTTTCATAGTGGTTGATATACTCATCAACCTTGAATTGCTGCATGAGTTGATAATTGGGAAACTATAAATTCCTAGGTAGAATTTATTGAGATCCATAAACAAGCTAAAAAGTGATTTTACCTATAGCTCTCTTAGGCCTAATCCTATCAACCCATAGGCCAAACTTCAGTTGTTCACCCCACTTCTTCTTGTTTACTTCTAAACTATGTTTAATGATTTTGAGTAATTTTTTGTTACTGGATTATGCTTGCCGATTCCCTTAAGGGTTATAATTAGAAGCATATGTCAACTCAATCTCATACTCTTTACATAATGACACTAAAGGTTTGGCTTTAAATATCATGGCATTCTCAACAATAACTTTAATAGGCACACCAAATCTACAAATAATTTGATTTAATAAAAAATCATAACTAATTGGTGTGTTACTTTCTTTGTAGGGGCTGTTTCAACCCATTTTGTGAAGTGGTCAGTCACAACTAGTATCCATCTATGTCCAATTCTTGATGAGTCCACAATTTATCTAGAAATCTATCCCCTATTATCAGAATGGGCCTTCAATCATCATAGGCTATAAGGGAAGATAACCTAAGCTTTTCGTCCTCCTAGCAAAGTGTTGACATTTCTCACACTTTATGACTTTCTAAAAAACATATTTGAACAAAAATGGCCATCAATAACAAACTCTAAATTTTTTATGAGATATAACTTTAGGTGTAAAATGGCCACCACATACTCCACTATGGAAGTGTTTAATTAGGTCAACAGTTTATTCTTCTAGCACACATGTCAAGAGAACCCCATTTGGATTATTCTATACTATTTCATTCTCAGTCAAGGGGTATTTTTTGGAAATGAGATTGAGAGTTCTTTGATTCTTATCTAAGTTAGGGGGATAGTTTAGATTTTTCAAGTAGTAAACAATATCTCTATATCATAGAGAATCATTAAAATGACTCAAGGAATCATCAATAATAAAAACAATAGTGTTTACCTCAATAGCTTTCAAATTGGTCTCAGTCATAAGCTTGGATATACCCATCCCTCTTACTAACTTGGTGGTCTGAATATCCATGCCATACTCTTACAAATTATTGAACCACCTACATCTCTTGTTGCATACTTCAGTCCGAGTCAAGATGTCCTTCACCATGGTATACAAGACATAAGAAACAATCCTTAAACTTAGAATGTAAGGCTTGAATGTCTTGACACCTTTCAAGAAGGTAAAATCTTGCTTTTACATGATGGTATAGTTTAGCTTAGGACCTTGCATAGCTTTTTTAAAGAAAGCTATAGGTTTCTCATGACCATCTTCATTATTTTGCAATAAAACAACATTAACAATATTGTTCAATGCAAAAGAGAATATATGAAATGGCTTAGTGTAATCATGGTTAGCCAAAATAGGGGTAGACTTTAAAGCTCCCTTAATGGAATTGAATGCTTGCATGGCCTTCTCTTCCCATTTGATGGTCTGGTCATTCTTTAACATGGAAGGAATAGGCAAAGTAATCTCTACAAAATTGGACACAAACCTCCTTAAAAAGTTAATTTGTTAAAAAAAATATTGAATTCCCTTCTTGGACTATGGGATAGGTACTTTGACAATGGATTTGAATCTCTTGATGTCAATCATGACACCATCCTTGGATCCTATATGTCCCAACCACTTGGCCTTTTATACTCCAAAGTGGCACTTCTTAGGATTAAACAAAATGTTGAACTCCTTGCATCTGATAAATACTTTCTCTAGATGCTCCAAATGTTCTTATCTAGTCTTGGAGTACACAATAATGTTATCCTAATACACAACTGTTAATTAGATAATCATCCCTATAAAAGTGATGTCCATAGCTCATTAGAACATTACATCAACATTCATTAACCCAAAAGACATCCTCATATATACATATGTGCCCCAAGGCATTGTGAACATAGTCTTGGGCCTCTTAGATTGCTTCACCACAACCTAGTTGTACCTTGAGAAACCATATAATGTGGATAACATCTTTGATCTAGTAACACTTTGTAGCAGATTTTTCATATTAGGCAGTGGATAATTATCCTTCAAATAAGATTTCTTCAAATTTTGTAAATCCACACACAAGTGAATATTACCATTTTTATTTCATATAGGGACTAAATTTGTAACCCATGATAAATACTTGATGGGTTGAATGATACCACCATCTCTTAGCTTCATCAACTCATCCCACATCTTGGTGGCTAAGATGGGGTTAATAGGTCTCTTTTTCTACCTGAAAGGCTTGCTATTAGGATACAATGGGATGACATGATGGAACAAGTCTTCCCTATATACTTTTAGTTTAGAATAATACCATGCTAAACAATCCTAGTACATTTTAAATAGCTACATGTAAACTTGGTTCTCAACTACACTTAGGTGAGTACCCAACCAAACCTTTCTTATATTCTCATGAGAACCCAAGTTTCACGTAGTCATGTATTTTGAGATACATGAATCTCTTGATTTGATTCTATGAGATCCATCAAAATACTATTCTAAACTTACCATTCCTCTGGGGAGCATGTTTATCTTCAATTGAATGATGTATTTCCCAAATAGGGTTTCTTCTCCATCACAAACCTAAACCATAGATTCCAAGTCTATGAGATGATCATGAAACTTAGATTCATAATCAAGAAACCTCCTGATCTACTCATCATCATCAAACACCTACCAATGATGAACATTATCTAATATTGAAGGCCAAACAAGAACCTCCACATGATACTGATAATGAGGGCTCATATTTGTAACATCAAATTGAGAACCTAACCCTAAAAGTTTGTCAGATTATTTGTTGAAACTTATATCATGATAACAAAGATTGAATGCATCAAATAATTCAAACAAATACCAAACAAAATTCTTATATTTTTTCAATCTTTTATTCTTGGTGTCATAATCATTACAAACTTGCTTTACCACTAGCTCAGAATCACCCTCGAAATCAAGCTTTTAATTCCATATTCATAGGAAATCCATAGACCAAGCAAGAATTCTTCATACTCAATATTATTATTTGTGAACTAGAATGACAAATAAAAATAAAATATGAAACACTTACCATTAGGGGCATAAAAACTAACCCCATCTCCATTTCTAAGATTGGAGCAAGCCCCATCAAAACACATCTTCTAAACTATACCTTCTTTGTCAAGTTTAACTTCAAGAATAATAAGATATTCACTAGTATCAACATTCCCAATAAAGTTACCCAAATCAACATCAGTATACAAAACCTCATTCAAAGCATGTTTCAGATCTTTAATTACGTGTAGCATCTTTGGCTCTCTATAAATATTGACTATATTACCCTCGAAAGGAATGGTGCATAATATAATTACATCTATACAATTCTACCCATGATAGCATCCCACTTTCATGAAAATAACATCCCCCACTTAGGTAGGTAGTATATAACTACCATGTCCATGTTTAAATACTTACCAAGATGAACTACCAACTATATAAATAATCCCTTGACTTGTCCAACAACTAGAACATCTTGTGACTTCATGGCATAACACTTGTTAAAGGTTAATGTAATATTCACCTTGAGCTCATTTAAGACACCCAAGGGAATCACATTATAAGAATCACTAGAATCAAACATATAATTATGAATAATCAGACCATTTATTAGTAGGGTTTTATAAAATGGATCCACATTTAGCTAACTTTCTACTAGTGCAGTCCCTAAATACACTTTCAAATTTGGTTCAATAATCTCTTCTAATTATTCAACTTATTTTGGGGGTACTTGGTATAATTTGATTTCATTCATAGAAAACCTCTAACCAAATTCTAGGTACTCAAATGCCCTCTTCCTATGTTTAGGTATTTGCAATGACTCAACAAGTGGCATGGTGATTTTTAATTGGCTCAACACCTACGCCATATCACATAGACTATAATGAGGAAGAGAAGTACTTGGTGGAAAGGTGACAACACCTTTAGCTAAGATACAATCAATTATGGTCTAAAGTGGGGTAGCCTAGGATAAATTTGCATTTTTAATAATAGATTTCCAAGGTGGATTTTATCTAACCTCATTTACACCCTTAGGGATACTAGATAGTAAAGGCACTTTAATCTTAGTGGGAGCACCTCTATGATTAACAACTTTGGAAATGGGTGTTATTTTGGAAATTTAGGGACCATTTTAATTTTTTTAGCTTCCTTACTTATGTCTCCTACTCTTGGATTTATAGGGGCAATATCTTGAGCCATGATAACTTGATATTTACTTCTTAAGTGATACTCCTTATCTTGGACAATTGTTACATTAATTAACAACTACCTATCCTCAATAGATGAAATACCCCCATCATATTTCTTGATCATCATGGAGCATAATAAAACAAAATAATGAGTGAGTAATTTATATTACTGTGCCATATTGACATCACAAGAAAATTCATATGTTAGGATACTCACCTTATGTACTGCACTCCAAAACTGATCAATAATAACAACACTCAGTAATTCCATAGAGGTAGTCATCTCACGTCAAGGGATTTAACAATTGAACATCAAAATATCATCACCATATGATTCAAACTCAAGTTCATTCACATGTTCATCAATTAGTTTAGCTGTATCACATGGGGGATGTGGAAGGAAGCACTTGTCACACCAATCAATATCAATGTCACAATCTACAACATTCAAATTGGCATTTAAAGGATCAAGAACTTCTTTTTCATCCCCTATATTCTAGTTTCTATCTATTCTCTCATCACATGCAAGCCTCTTCCCTTAATCATTATCTTGATGGTATAAAGTAGGCCTTCCTTTTGTTTGATTCATATTTGGATCCCTTTCTTGATTGGTAGACATATGAGGGATCCCTTTCTTAGAACTTGCTAATTTATAAGACATTTATTTGACATTAGAGGCCAAATTTTTAATAGTCTCCTCAAGGATAGCTATTTTTGTGGACTATTTATTTTTAGGATTAACCAACTTCACATCAACCCACTTGTCTATGGGCTTTCCCACATCCTTTATGTTGTTATCAATTTGGATGGCCATATTGAATGTCAACCACAAGTTAGTGGGAGCCTTGTCTTGTAAGTAATATGTAGCCTTATTATCAAAGGCATCACAATACTTTATCAAGCACACTATGTCATTAGGCTTGATGTTTTTAGGTAACTACATCATAGTTTTTTTGAATCATGTATTAAAGTCCTAAACACACTCATTGGTGTTCTTCTTGATGTTTTCAAACATAGCCAAAAAGAACCTTAATTCAACTATTTCGCTATATGAATTTTAAATACATTCCTCATCTCTTCCCATGAATCGATGCATCTAGGGGGCATAGAGTTAAACCACTCACAAGCATCTTCCTCCAGTGTGTGTAAAAATAGATTGATGCACACATCCTCATGCTCAACCTCATTTTCTTCAATGATATTGTGAAAAGTGCTCAAGTGATGATCACCACTCACTGTATTATTCCCTTGGAACTTTGGAAGGCATTTCCTAACTTCATTTGGTACTTCATTAAGATATCCTTCCATTTCATCAAAATTGATAGTCCTAAATCTTGGAACATAGAATGTAAGATGTTCATTCTCATCTAGATCCCTATACCTCATGATTGGTTCACTTAGAGGTTTAAGAACAACTAGTAAATAGATGTGAGGGGGTGAATGACATGGACTTTGTGATTTACATGTAGGAGGGGATTTAAATAGTTGAGAAGGAGCTAAATAATAAAATGAATTATAAGTTTTAGAATTAGTAGAAGAGTTATGATAGTACTCAATAATAGGAGGGTCAACAAAAATTTCAAGAATAACAAAACCTTGACGGCCCTCATCAATTGAACTCTTCCCTTCAAAAGGAATCCAAACTTGTCCCCTTGTCCTTTGAGGAATAATTAAGGATGGAATAAGTTTCTTATATGGGTCACCTTTCAAAGATGATCTCAATTCTTCTAGCTTTACAGATAAAGGAAACACTCAAAGCTAAAACTAAGAAAATATTCAAAATAGGCACCAATCTTTCTTGAAACTAGAAAATAAAGTTGGAGTCACCACTAGAATCAAACTTATAGAATATAATAGTTGACAAACTATTTGTGATATACATTGAAATTAAAATTGCTAAAGCTTAATGAGATAGAAAGCAAAGACAATGAAATCTTTAGAATAATTGTTCAAAAGGGAAAAATCACCTTCCAACATGCAATATTAATCAAATAATTGTAATGAACACAATAGAAGTCAATTATTATTCCTTAAAAAATCCTTGGCATGCCCCTAGTGGAGTTTTGCAATGTTCATGGCCAAGATTGTCAAAGTAGTGTAGTAATAATAGAGAACTTGATAACATGAAATACTCATAGCTCTTTACAAGATACCTGACAGCATAGGTAAACATGATTTCAATTTAGTCCCTAATAATGGTGCTAGTTGAGTGTTGGTTCTAATTTGTACACCACATATGATCAACCTTGCACATTTGAAATAAAATGGAAAATAATGATGAAAAACCTACTAGGATGTCATTTTAGTTAGGGAAGATTTTAGCATCAAGACTAGACTGGATGTAGAAAATTACTGAGAGGCACCTACAAAGAGTATGGTTGGCTTCCTATTGCTTCTAACTCTACTTGAACCAAGGTGAGAGGACCTAAGGGGTAGCTTTCTCACATGGAGATATTATGCAATTCAACCTCCATGGGCATTATCAACACAAGGAGACACAAATATGACTAGAACATAACCAAACTTTCACACTCCACCTAGGAAGGGTTGTCATAAGGAATGCATAAATTCAGTAGGTCATATTCAAGCTACTAAAGACAGATATTTATATGACTACAACTTTCATTTTGATGAATCTTTAAAATATAGGTCAAATGGAAAACTACAACACTAGTATTCAAAGCCAAAAATGCAAATAAATATTAGGTAAGAAATATCTTATGCATTTATAGGGAAAATAATACTCATAATATGCAAATGATGTATTATATATAGGGTAGAATAGGTTATAACAATTAGATGATTATATAAAAATGGAAGGTGTCATACTAGTGGCCTTCAAGTAGTAGGGTATCTTTCAAGATTCATGACATCATTTCTTAGCACGGATGTAGAAAAAAAATCAAATGCAAACTAGTGGGAAATACCAAATAATCCTTGAAAGAAGAGAACATACACTGAAACTAAACTTTCAATAAACTCTTTCCTGTCAAATCCATAAACCCAGGGTGCCCTAACAAGTTATTTGATAACATGCTCTAAAATAATGTAGAAATAATTTTATACCCCAGATCCATGCTCAAAATGATAACCAATAATGAACATGAAACTAGATATCTATTTAATAATATTTACAAAATAGATTGTTTCACTTTATCAACATGAAATAGCAAATAACCACTAGTCTTTTCATTAACTTGAAAAATAAATATTACTAACATCAACACTTTAAAATTCTACCATGGGGACAACCATGGTGAGATTATTATTTTGACAAGGGAGACATAAAGATGCTCTAAAATCTCACTAATGGCTACATAGATGCAACCATCTTAGCAAGGGAGATAAGATCTACATAGAATAATTGATCCTAAAAACTCTTATATAACCGAGACTCAAAGAAAATGGACCCCTAAAATAATAACCAACAGTAACCTTAGAATAGAGGACAAAACCCTATTTATACATTTTCAAATATGGAAATGTGGGTCATAACTTTCACAATTACAAAACAAACTTTTAGGTCCTCCAAGATGCTTTTAGTTATAATATGCCCTTTGTCATGCCTAATATTTTCATCCATTTGTAAGAAAAATCATTGTAAAATTAACTCTATAAGGAATGATGAAGATTTGGAGCATATCATTTGATCTTTTGTTTGAAAATTCCTTTCACATGAGTTAGGAGGAGGATATTTATTTGAGGAGCCAAATAGATTTTATCATCATATGAAACTACCTGAAGATGCTCTGGACTGTGAGCTTGAACAACTAAAAACTATTGCATAGATACCCTTCCCTTTATGCATGTCATGGAATAACTTGCTCTTGAAATGATGATTGGAAAATATTCTTGATTCATCTCTACTTGAAGATCTTCCTGGGAGTGTTACATATTGATCTTGTAAACCTGTAATATCTTTCCCATGGAGGATCTCAGATAAATAAAGTAGATGAAAAATGCCAAACTTAGGTTAAATTAACTTTTTTACCCTTTTAGCTCCAATTTGCACTTTCACATATTTTCCCCTTTTGCACTTTTATCCTTTAAAAAATTTGTATTTTTCAATACATTTGTCCTTTTGTGCAAATTTGCTTTTTTTAATGCATAAATGCATTATTCCCACCATTGATCTATTGGGGAAATTTTTGCCCCACTTTCACAACTATAAATTGCCAAGTTGAAACTGACACTTATAGTCCTCTTGGGAAGCTTCCTTAGAGAGGTACCGAATGAGCATATGAGGGGTTGGTAAATCCACATTGGATTATAATGTACTAAACCTATACTTGTCACCCTTTTAAAACTCCTTGTCATATAGGATTTACCCAAGCTATGCATAGAGGTCATTAATTATATGAACATACGCCCCTTTATATTCTATACATGCTACAAACATGTAATATATTTGTCCTATAGTTGAAAATGGGATTTATACATTATCGAATCATCAGGGTCACACTTTAGAACCAATATTTGATATTTATATAAACCCACTCTCTGCCCTAACTTTATACTTTAGAAAAAGTGGCTTTATCTCCTTACTGTGAAAAGTTAGTGACATCATAGATGTTCAATGTCTGTGTTATTCACAATATTCCTAGGAACTAGATTATGAGTCTCTAGATAATATACCTATGGTTGCCCAATCAACCTATGTAATTTCCTTTAAACTTCTTGTAGATATACCATGGTTCATTTGAAGCTTTCCTCATCAATCCACTTATCAATGATGAAATCTTTACAAACTGCTCTGCATAGGACCTTTGAATGACTTTTATGCCCATGTGGCATTCCCCATGTCATGTTGTTCCTTGCCTTGAAATGTGACCTTTATATCCCATTAGACACATGTCACTTTCTTATAGTTTTTTATCCCTTTCAAAATCCCATCTTGTCTCACACAATGAGATCTATTTGCCTGAATAAATGTGTGTTGTTGTTCTTGATGCAAAAGACTCAGTAGTATTTGTTTTTAGCTATCTTTGGCCCCAAGGTTGTGCCACTTGATGGCCCCATGGGATTTTTTCACCCTATTATGTTACCTCTAATAGGCTAACATGTTCTCTCCACATGGTGGTCTTATATTTGCTTGGAATTTTGTTAAATATTCCACCATCCTTATGAATCACTGATGTCATTGGCATGGATCAAGAACAAACCATCTATCTCTATCCATAAGGCTTAATCCTTTACTCTATTCTCTATAATTTTTTTGAAAGGGTATTGCAATGATGAAATTTGATTACATCTCACTCATTCTAGGTTTCTTTGACTATTCAACTTTGACCACACATCGTTAGATCATCCTACTTTGCATTAATGTGTACCATTGGATCTACCTCTACTTAATCTCAAATGGCTACTTCATGGGGCCTAGATTTGACACTCACACAACTATCCTAAAATATTTGATTCCTAATAATTACTTATTGTGCCTTTAAAATTGACATCTGTGTACTTGTCAAAAGATGTCCATAAGACTGTCATACCTTCAATTTGGGCAAATTTCTTTGGAGCTTTTATCATCAGGATTTTTGGTTTATGGGCCCTTTATCTGTAGCATTTTTTTTGATAACATTGTTGTGAGATTTTTATCTTTGGCATTTTTGTGTTGGAATTTTTTTTACTAGGATAACTATTCTATAAGAATTCCTTATTAGCCTTTAGGACTTTTGTTTTGGGGTATTTGTTCTGGGTCTTTGTTTAGATTTTGGTCTTCGACATTCCTATATTTGGAAAAAAATTTGTGGGCTTTTGTTCATCAAGATAATTGTTTTGAAAATTTTATCTGGGATAGTTTTCCTAAAGTATTGAACTCTCTCAAACACTTCTCCCATAAAAATTTGGTGTTTTGCATCTTTGTCTTCATTGAGATAATTATTTCAGACATTTGTTTGAAATAATTTCCCTAAAGAAATTGAACTTTGTACTTTTGCCAAAGAAATTGAACCTTACACTTTTATCTTTGTAAGGACAATTATTTCAGACATTTTATCTGAAACAATTACCCAAAATAAATTGGACTTAACATTTTATCAAAAGGAAATGACTTTTGTTGGGATTTTTTCTATGGGAAAAATAACTGAAGGAAAGGTACCCTTTGTATTTTTATCATGGACAAAATGTCCAATGGAAATAAGCCTTTGGGATTTTTTTAAACACTTTGGCCAAGACATTGAATTTCTTCAGACCTTTTATATAGGATAAGATTTCTGATGGAAATAAGTATTTGGACATTTGTTTGAGATAAAAATCCCAAAGAGTTATTTCTATTGGACATTTTGTTCACTACAAAAAGTTGAAAAAGTCTCATTATTTTACACATAGACCAAGTAAATACCAATTTACACTTAGCCAATTTAACATGAAACTTGACCTCAGAGTGAAAATTTGAACATAGAAATTGGGCCAAGGACTTAGGCATCTATAATTGACTGAGGCTGGACTTAGGAATTTATACTTGACAAGGGTCTAATTGATTTAGTGCAATTTTGGGACTAATAGGTTTTATTAAAAAGGCCTAACAATATTATTTGTGTTTGTAACCAAAGAGATAAATGAAAAGGTTAAGATCATTTAAGATGAAGGTTGTCATTTAAAATAACATTGAGGATCAAGAAAGAGTCATGGGAGAAATGAATAGATTCTTATAAGGAAGAAAACCTAGTGTAATGTAAATAATACCTTTGTTACTTTATTTACATTAGCTAAGGATAAAGGATTAGATTTAGATCATTATTACGAAGGTATTAATAGTGTTGCATATTAAAAAAAAGAGATAAATGAGGCTACAAATCCATGAAAATAGATCTATAAGACCTACTATAAGATACCTTGAGAGTTCTACTTACATCAGAATGGTATTAGAGCTCAGTAAGAGCTCTTGTGAAGAGTATGTGAAGAAAGACAATTAGATTGCATAATTGCAAGTTTTGAAATTAATAATTGTGAAATAAATTTGATAAAATAAAGTTAAAGAAGGTTAAAGCAGCTTTAAATCCCATTGAGGCTTGAGAGGAATGTAAGAGCACATTGAGGCTCAAGAGGTAGTCCCAAGGTGTAGAAGGCTTGGATACATATTCAATAAACCATGGTGAAAAAGATTTAGGTGAGACTGAAACAAGAGTGAATAAGTGTCAAAAGACTAAAGAGGCTTTGGGTGAGGCACAAGATAAATAATAAGAGATGGAAGGACTTCCAAGGCATAAGAACCATGAGGATATTCATAAGGAAATAAATGAGTTGAAGTGGGATTTAACATGTTTGATGTAACATGTACAATAATGGAACCAATAGAGACATGGATACTGAATAAGAATGAATAAAGTGGTTAAATGTCTAATTAAGTAGATTGTTGAGAGAAGAAAGAGGAAGTAGATGAATATAAGTTTTAATAGGTGGATAAAGATGTTATAAGCTCAATCTAAGAAGGAAGAAGAAGAGACAATCAAGTCTAAACATTATATTTCTAACTATGAGTTTGAATGTGTGTTTTTAGGAACATAAGTAGATGAAGATAGTGCCCAATACAAGGCATTAAATATTGAAAAAGATGAGTAAGAAAAGATAATAAATAACCTTGAGTAGATGGTTATAGAGGTATAACATGAAGATAATGAGAAAAGAGTGATCCTCAACCGAGAAGATGAGAATAGATCCAAGAAAGAGTTAGTTAATGATGAAGGGAGCAGAAATATGGAGAAGTTGACAATAAAAATTTGGAAAGAACTTGATAAGATCATGACAAATAATAAAAATGTGGAGGACTATAATATCCTTGAATAAACCATTATGTCTTCAAAATATGATTTGATTTTTTCTAAAGATATTTTTTATGCAGGAATGGAGATGTAAAGTCAAGAAACACTCCATTGCCATATGGAAGATCAAGGAGATGAGGCAAAAGAGATTCAGATAAATCAAGAAGAAGAGGAGAAAATTAAAACTCCTCATGAATAATACCATTTGGATAAAGAAGACAAAGAGTATGAAGTTGTCTTAGAATACAAGATGAAAAGGTTCTCATGTGATGAACCTAAATAATATATTTTGATAAGCATGGAGGAAATAAATAGTTGTGGACAAACCATGAAAGAAGAAATATATTATTGGTATGAGAAGATGGTGTCTTTCATGAGAGAGAATCTGAAGGAAAATAATAGTCATGAAGAGTTAAGGATGGAATAATATTGACAACAATTGAGTAATGATGATGGAGGATTTGACAAGTCAAAGGTTAGTGGAACACAAGATAGTATCATGGAATGGAATTTTGAGTTTGAAATATGTAGAAAAATGTGAATTTGTAGTAGTTGGGAAGAATGAACATGTTAATAATGAAGAAGAGTTTAAGATTCCTAAAAATGTAATAAATAAATCAATGACTTATTTATTTAATAAGTTTGTCTCATGTGCAGGTATAGAGAAGGCATCAAAGAAGACACACAAGTGTGAATCAAATTTACATGTATACATGTATGAGAAACTAGTTTAATATTTTATATATATATATATATATATATATATGCATGCTCCTACTCATGAGATTCTTTATACTTCCCTAATTATTTCAAACTAAATTTTTATTATATATCTATATATCTATATATATAATAATAAAAATTTAGTTTTAAATAATTAGGGAAGTATAAAGAATCTCATGAACATTTTCAATCCCATGAGTTTGATGTAGGAACATCATAAAAAATTATGCACATTTTATCTTATTTGGGATACTAGGTAATAGATAGGTCAATAATAATATTGATATT